>JAIPRL010012977.1:0-11253 GCA_025469235.1 Pemphigus obesinymphae
AGAGGTAGTATAGGGGTAGCTTCGATAGTAGACAAAATGAGAGAGAATAGATTAAGATGGCTCGGGCATGTATTAAGGAGGGAAGAGACTGAGGCAGTAAGATTAGTAAGGGAAATGCATGTTGTTTGAAAGAGGTGGAGAGGAAGACCGAAAAAGAGATGGGGGATGTGATGGCGAGTGATATGAGAAAGGTGGGAGTAAGTGAAGAAGATGCGGGAGATAGAGTTAAGTGGAAGTGTAGAACCAGGGTGGGCAACCCTAAATAGTTGGGAGAGAAGGCGAAGGAGAAGAAGAAGAAGATAAAGTTCACGTTGATCATTATAAAACCAAAATTTAAAAAAAATTCCTATATGTACCTACCTAATAAAAAATTATTTTCTCTCAGTTTTTATAATTTATATTAAATTGTTATTTGTCTATAAATCATTGACTCTAATATGTGTTTAATATTATTATTGTATTATTAAATATAATAAAAAATAAAAATATTTATTAATTTGCATTAATAAGTTTAATTATAATTTTGTCTTATCATTATATTGGTGTGTATATACTACCATATTTTCATAATTTTTTTTTGATTTGTTTTATTTATATGAGCAATTATTTTTAGCATTGGAACACGGAGTGAATAGAGAAAAGCAAATAATGCTTTTAAATGGGATTTAAGTGGGTGATGTTAACATGTTCAAGTGTTAAGGATCCGTTTTAAAATGTCATTCGAGAGTAATATGGATGAAGTGGAGAGAAGGGCCAGGTATTTTGTGTAACAAATGTAGGTATGTGAATTAGGTTAAAAGACAATTTTTTGTAAGACAGTGATAAGGTATGCAATAATGTATGGGTCAATCAAATTAATAGATTGAAATGGTTCAGGTATGTTTGACAGAGACAGAGACTGAAATATTATTAAATGTAGTATACGTTGAAGGAAAGGAGGGGACGAGGAAGATCGAAAAGGAAGTGAGGTTGTTTGTAAGTGAAAAGGATATCTATAGCGTTCCAGTTTGCATCCATGAGGTCCACTTCAATGCAGGTAATTGGGAATCTTGTAGCATTTCTGTAGATAGTCAATTGTTTGTTCTTCACTATACTTTCACATACTTTTACGAGTTTATCAATTATACCTACTTTCTTAGGTTGGCTTTGCGTAGTGCACTTTTGTTCGTAATCGATATCATCATGATGCATATTTTTTATTATATTCCAGTACAAGAGTTTCTATTGATAGTATCCGTGACATTTCGTCTACAAGTATTTTTCCCACATATTTTTTCATTGGTTTTTTTCGTACTTTATTACCTTTAAAAACTTATGTCTAGACATAAGCCGATTTGAAATCTGGTACATGGAAGAAACCTCTACATTATGTACCTACCCGATGCAATAGTGGAATAATATTTCTCTGGAAAATTCTTCCAAATATTGGCTCAAAAATCAATGGAATCAACTTTCTACTAGCCATTATCAATAATTATACTAATAATATTGTATTTAAAGTTTTTTTATTTCGAGTCAGATATTTTCCTAAAATAAATGTCAGAAAATTATACAATAAATTATTAATAAGCGATTAAAATGGAAATGTTAAAATAATTGAATCGTAAGTATGTAGAACGACTGCATTTACCAATAAGCTATTAAGTACACGGTCGCAATAGCAAATGGATTCATAATACCACGATGGACATCCCAGTGATTTCCGAGATGATTATTTAATAACTTTCAATATACGAATAGAGCAATATTGACGTTTTGTTATTGGATAGTTTAGTTTGTCAAAACATTGAACTGGAACAAATATGTCATGAAATATTTTACAAACCATTGAACATAAATTACAATTTTGAATTTTCATTATTTAATTGTATGATATTTATTTAGAATAGTGAATTACTATATTTATTTTTTTTATGTATTTTTATATATATTCATTGCAAGTTATAAGTACCTATTTCCTACGGGACATTACGATTTACATTATTACTTATGTAGCTATTTACGATTACGATAAAAACAGTGAATTGCGTAGAAATAAAAATTAAGCACATAAATAAAATAAAAATCGACTATTAAATATAGCACATAAATAAAATAAAAATCGTCTATTAAATATAAAGGACTATAAGACTATAATATAATGAATAATAAATATAATATAAAAATATACTTTTACAGTTAAAATAATATTATATTTAATTAAATTTTCAAATCTGTCTGATTTTGTTACTTAAGTTTATTTTAACGAATATTAGTTTGAAAAAAAAATGTATCTTGTATTATTAAAATATGATAATCTGTCAATATTTCCAAAAAAAAAATATGTCCTTAAAAAAAATTAATTTTAGTGAAAAATATAGTAAAATTTTATGAAATTAAAAACTAAATTATAAATTCAATGGAAAAATACATTAAGATTAAAACATTGGTTTCAGTATAAAATAATGTGAAATCCTTCATAAATATTAAAAGTTTAGGTTGATTCTAATACATTTCTTCATAAGTTTGTTGTAATAAATTTTAGTTTTAACATATATACAGTTGTAAATAAAAAAGCGTATAAAAATTATACCTGTATTATAATAATTATATGTATTATAATTATATCTGTTTCTCATTTTTTTCAAATATTAAATTAAACAAAAAATGTCAGAGATATTCACTATATTATCGTGAATTTTATTTATAAAACCAATTTCTGTTCCCCTGAGTTAGGTCTGACTAAATACAATGTATTCAAATGTGTCAGAATTATCCTAAAACTAGTTCTTATAAACGGCGAAGTGCCTTTCTCATATAGTCATCTACATATACTAATTTTTCCCCACTCCTCGTCATCGAATGTCGTGTCGAAAAACTGTTTATACATTTTTATACTAACTCACATAAAATCATACTTTTTTGTGTTTAATTTCCTTCTCATTCCCATATTGATCTATTTAAAGTACAATCCTCAATAGATTATATTATGCAATAGTACCTATCCTTCTCTTTCGTTTACTGCGGTGATTATAACTTTCTTTTCATTTCATGGACCAATGCCATTGCCTGTTTTACTTATATTTTTCTTTATCTCAACTTCTCTGTGTTATACAACTATTAACATTAATTAATATATTGCAAATATACATGGTTTTATATTATAAATATATAATATTATAATCGTATTTGATTTAATATTTAATAAATGATTAATAAATCAAATTCCATTTCTGTTGACATTGGCCTTGAATCAGATGTTATTCCTGACTCATTCCTATTGTTTCGATCTTTCTTCACTCACTGACTTCTGCTTTCTCCATCATCTGCGACCATGTATGTAACACAGGGTGTTCAAAAAGTATGGAACATTAAAATTTTCTACATTTCTGTTAAACATTTTTGAATTCTGATTTTTGTATATTTACATACGAGTAGATTATAATACGCATATTTGAAGGTACACTTCAAAATTTTCCCGTTCTTACTTTACCAAATATAAGTATCAACTTTTGATTTTTAAATGGCAACTATTTTTTTTTAATATGTTCATAAAAAAAATTACAACGTTTGAAATTTAATTTTTGAACGTGCCATTTTCCCACGAAACTTATTTGAAAATTAAAAAAAAAAAAGGATTTAAGAGACGCTTTTTGTTGTATTATTACACTTGCGTGTTACATAGGTATTCGTCATTGATAAACAGATGAAATATTCCATACGGCAGAACGTTTATTATGATATCAGTGGTTATTTTAATCAACAATGCCCATAGTTATTTATATATATATATATATATATATTATATGTATATATTATTTTATAATAAAAATAATTAAATTATGTTTTTTTTAGTTCTGGATATTACGAAATTAATCGTTTAATTTTTATAAACAATTAATAGTACATACCAATATTTAGGTATCTATATTTTACATTCAATTTAAAGTGTTTATTTATTTACTGACAAGTCTAACCTAAAACAAAAACAAAAATATGAACCATTCAATTAATAAAAATTAATATTAATTTATATAGGTAGTTGAAAAATGAATAAGTATTACAACCGATTACATACTTCTGACATAGTATTACGTTCTAAACTGGAATTTGTTCGTTCCAGAGTAATTGTTGATAATGAAGTGTTTACAAAAATAGTTTTGAGTTAGTTTTGAAGTTTCTGAATTTATTAAAGAGGCGTCCAAATCCTAAGAAAATAGAAATTATCTATCAAACTAATAAAATCATAGTATTATTTATAAAATACCTATATCTAATAAGTAATATTTAAAAAGTATGTTACATATAATTTAATTCAAATTTGTAGATATTACATTACCTACTTCAAAAACTGATTGATGGTTTATAAACTAATCTTGTTGTTCACTTATAAAGCTATATGAAAACTGTTATTTTATAATAATAAATGTAAATATATAAGCATTAAGCTGTTTCAGTAAACTTATCCATGCAATTAAAACAGATAAATAGCCAATATGTTTGTTTAGTTTCAGGCAACTGATTCACTTTTGTTTTCTATTTTTAATTTTTTTTCTTTATTGGAATTACTACGGGGAAATGCCAAAAAGTAGTTTTTAAAATTTGATGTTGACAACATTATTCACAAATTAAAAAAAATATATCAACCATACAAATGAAAAATTTGAAACGCACAAAATTGGTATACAACACAGATTACACCCCTGATTACACTTTATTACTGTATCAATTGCATCAATATCACAGAATATCACAGAATACTATATCATACTGTATTATTAGATTTCTCTGGATAATCTCGAACAGATGGATTGAAAAATTATAATTTGTATCGCAATGTGTTTCATCTATAAATTACTTATATGGTAATTTGTATTATATACATATCATATATTATACTATTATCTATTAAAAAAGGTCTGGGAATGGGTGTGATATTTTACCCATATCACCACCCATAGTTACGTCATTGATAATGCGATAATGTGTTGGCATATTTATTGTCGGCTGCACTGGTTTAAAATGATTTTTTAATGTATATATATATATACGGTTATCCACGGGAGTGTTCAATATCATCGATCCCGAACACCCGCATACATTTAAGAGAACGTGATAACCCCGATTTATAATGTAAAAACATGTGTACACAGAATAACGATAATTATTCGTTTCATAATAATTTAAAAATAAAAAAACCTATCATATAATCGAAAGTCGATAAGATTTTGGAGAGAATGTCATATCGTTTTCATCAAATAAATAAGGTTACAGCCGTTTAAAAAACTAGAAAACAAAAAGATTTATGAATGTTAGATTGTATGCTAAATATTTAGTTTATTGTAAAAACGATATAACATTCCCTCTAAAATTTAGTCAACTTTCAATATTATAATAGGTGGTTTTACTCTTAAACCACTTGGAAAAGAGTAATCGTATTTTTGCGTAGGTAAGCATGTTTTTTTTTAAACAAATATCGCAATTACACAACAATAGAAAATGGTATTGATTTAAGACTATTTTTAAATTAATTAAAAAATATATTTAAATACACTAAAATGGTTGGATTTTCATTTTCCTTAAAATTCCATAAAAATCGCCTATACAAAACCCCTTAAAAATGACGTCGTCCTTTTAATATATTTAGTATATAAGATAATATTATTGTAATTTTTGATAATGTATTGTATAATTTTTTTCAATCGTGTCGCCTGAAGATTCACACACAACCAATATGTATATGTGTGTATGTTAGCCCACCGGACACACGGTTTTTCATTCAAGTTTTCAACTCGCCATACATGTGAACAACTTAAATTGCCTTCCTTTCAGGGGCAAACAAAATAATACCTGCGTGTAGACGTAGGTCTACTGGTCCTTCGACCATTACATACATTTCGTTGCGTACAATCATGAAAACCACTGTTCATTTACCTACATAACTTCGTTTGTGCACAAGCAGGTGCTTAATTCGAAAAGTTGTATTTAGTAAATAACGTATTTTTTTACAAATATGTCACTTAAAACATCCGTGGGCTTAACACGCATTTATGCTATACCTATACGTTTGTAAATGACAATTTAAAATATAGATAGAAAAATCGAATTAATAATTAAAAATTGACGTTTAAAATAAAGCGATCATAATATAACCAATAAGACTGATTACTTGCATGCTATTATTATAAAAGAATTTATAATCTATGATAACAAATAGATAATAAGATGTGAACTTCATCTGAACGCTGCACGTAAAGCGTTTAAAAAAACGTATAAACGTATAAAATATTTACATAATTTAAAATACAATATACATGTCATTATACATATATATATATATATATATATTATATTCCCGGTTCATAGAAATTTAATACTATATAAATGACGGAGATTGCACAAGACCGTTTAATGACTCTAATTTGTAGCTAAAAGTCACTTTTGGCGTTTATTATGTTAACAGGAAATTAGTTTTTAAGTTAATATATTATGATTTCAGGTTAAAGCTATTGTTTAATATAAGTTTTTGGTAGTACTACATCAAAGTTTTCGTTAACAGAGAATAGCCAAAGCTTATCTAAAGCTAACTAATTATTTTCCGTAACTTTTTGATGGATGAAATTCCTAATAATGAAAATATAATTACAGTCTCGACCAGATCCTAGGGATGAACGTATAACGGGCGTGATTTTTGTGGGATAACATGGTTAACTACATTTCTCGTTTGTTGGATACCTATTTGATGAACCATATTTTTAACTGGTTTTTTTTTTTTATAAAAAAAAATTTTGTACATACAAAAAAATATTAATCTTACAATTGCGTTTTATAATTTGTAACTTAAAAGAAAGTACACTGTTCTATGAAGATTAAATTATTATCGTTTTTCCTTAGTAAATAATTTATTTTAATTTATTAGTTGAACTGTGGATCATATTATTTATATATAAAAAAACTAAAGTATAAATAGCCAATTATAATAATAATAATATATATTTTTTTAAATTAGATATCGTGAAATATGGGATAATATTTATAATGGGAGGTAAATTCGATAATAACTTTTAATAATTTTATAAATTTTTATTATTGCATATTCGTTATAGTATAAATAGTTTTTAAAATATTTTTTTGAATTGTATAAGTGGTCGAAATTCCAAAATTGTCTCTATATATAATATGATATATTATATATGTATATATTATGGGCAATGTAGTTCTGTCCGGGCAATGTAACCGCAAATATATCAATTAATTTTAACAGTTTTTTTAAAAATTTTTTATTAATATTTATTATTTGATTATTAAAATTTTTTATTTTTTGTTAATATATTATGGTTAATTTAAGAGGAATTAAAATTTTTTAATTTTAAATAAAATTATTTAGTCATAACTAAATTTGTTAGTATATTTATTTCTCTTTTAAATTAACATAATATAAGAAAAATATAACAATAAATACATAATGAAAAATGTTATAAATAAATTGTTTATTTGCGGGTTCACATTGCCCGTAACATATAATATATATAAATGTTTATTTGTAATTTTTTTAATTTAGAAAGTTTTCTATGAAAATTAAGATCATTACACCCACATTTTTACTACATTTATTTTAATTGTGTTTGTAACTTGATTGATAAATGAAGGTGAAAAGTGAACTGATACATAATATTATTACAAAATAATTTTTCTATATTTAATTGAAAATTTGTCGTTTTTATGCTTGAAAAAAACATTTTCATTTCCATCAAAACTATTTCTATATATCATATCGTTTTTTAACCATTTTTAATATTACCAAAGGTCACCATTTAAATGGTCTAATATAAAGTATTATAATGTTATACTTAATAATATTATAGTATTATATAAGATATAATAATATCGTATATAGCCATCAAAACTTGTATTGTCCTATTCTTTTTCTTGTCCTAATCATTGAATATAATCTGGACAAAAGTAACCATTGGACAATGGTACAATATTTTAGATTCTGAGCGAATCATGGAATATATTAGTTTTACGATGATGTGTTATTTTTAATTCTGTACCAAAAATTTTATAAGAAAAAGTGTTCCGATCATTACAAGGATCACTAATTTTTGGTAGAAAATCGCATCTAGTTGGTATTTTAAAGACGTTATTTTTGGATTTTTTAATTTTTTCGATAAACGTGTTAGAAAAAACTATCAAAAAATTAACATAAAAATCAGTAAATACGTATGTGGTAAAATTCCGAAAATATTAACATATTAAGAAGACGTCACACACCTGATTTTTAAGGGGTTGCGTATAGGCAATTTTTATTAAATTTTAAGAAAAATTAAAATCAAACAAATTAAAAATATTTT
This sequence comes from Pemphigus obesinymphae, assembly GCA_025469235.1. NCBI lineage: Eukaryota > Metazoa > Arthropoda > Insecta > Hemiptera > Aphididae > Pemphigus > Pemphigus obesinymphae. The sequence goes on from JAIPRL010012977.1 coordinate 8,334, forward strand.
AATATATTTCAAAAGTAATTTAAAAATAGATTTGTGATAGCACCATTTTTAATTGTCGTGTAATCACGATATTTATTAAAAAAACATGTTTACTCATTTTTCATTTTTATCAACTTGTGAATATTGTAGAAAGATGAAATAAAAAAATGCATTATAAAGAGTAAAAATATCTAGCGACTGACTGAGCCGATTTTTGGTATGTGCATTTTTACCCATTTTATAAGCTGTTAAAAAAATATTAAAAAAACAATATTTTAACAGTCCATAAAACGTGTAAAACCGCATATATGAAAAATTGGCTGCGTCAGTCGCTAGATAATGTTGTTAGTTATAATTTGTTTTTTGTTTTGTATTTCTAACATGTTTGTAAGTTGATAAAAATGAAAAATGCTAATACAAGTTTTTCACTGAAAAGTTGTCGGTGTGGCGTCCTCTTAAATAGACAATAAGACATGGAACACCGACTGAATTGTCAAAGTTACCCATTCTCCTATTCGAAGAAAGACCTACTAGCAGTAATACTAATGCAATTAAAGTGGCCAGATTCTAGTCAATGGTAATCTAATCCAAATATTCAAATAAATAATATACCTAAAACTATGACGACTATGTTACCATAAACTTAAGCTTCTAATTTTTGTTTATTTATTAATTTTACTCATTTATTTGTTTTAATTATTTATATTTATATATAAACTATAAATTGTATTTATGATTAAGCTATCAGCATTTGTTCACAACAGTCTTATTGTGTTTGTATGACACGAATAAAAAAAAAAAATTGGATAACCGCAAATATAATACTTATGTATTACCTACCTAGGTAAATTTTCGGTAAATTATAGAACTTTTCAATAACTATTTAATCTTAATCACGACTTGAAATATAAATTAAACCAGAGGCAATAACATCCATAAGAAACATTGAAAATATAAACCAACTTAAACTGAATAATTTCTATTTTTTAAAACCCGAATAAATTTTCAATTTATGTTATTTTACATGTATTTTTCACGTCCTATATTATAATAGGTAAATGGAACTATTAAGCATGTAATGAAATTTCTATGAACAAAGCTAAAATAATTATATAATCTTAATAAATAAAACAAAGTCGGGTTAGTTACACTATTTATAACTCAAGAACAGCTGGACCAATAATTGTAATGATCTTATATTTGTTGGATTAGTCTCCGTCACGAATAGCAGAATAATTTACGTAAACCAAATTATATAGACATTTAATTTTTAAATAAATTAAAACACACCGCAATGCGAGCACTACAGACACCGCCATCGTATACTTCACTGCGGTTTATCCGTAAATACGGATAATTACTGATTTATCCGTCCGGCGAAATTAAATTTGGGTTTCCGCCGCCGCCGCCGACCATGTCGATTCGGAATTCACTGTCTGTTTTCGGTGTTAAAATACGACACGGGTATTACAGCCGTGCCTCTATAAATATAACGTCTCCCTTCGAGTTACACAATCGCGCGTACGTATATCTAGGTTATACCGGTCGATTTGTTTGTTTTGTGCGAGTGGTATATTTATGGCGCTATGTGAAAAAACTTCAGCTGGCAGCAAACTTGATAGGTGCATTGCTGAACGATCCATCTGCTGAAGATTTCTCCAGGCAATTGGTGAATATCGGTAATGGCCGTGTTCCTGTCGACGAATCGAGCGGATTGATTTCATTTCCTCAGAAATTTTGCGATTTCGTCTCACCGAAAGACCAGCTCATCAACAAAGTATTCCCGAACATCATTGCTAACCATAAAAATAACAATTGGTCGAGTTAGCCAGCAATTTTGGCGGCTAAGAACAAAGATGTGAATGACTTACACTCCGTAATTCAGAATCAAATCGTTTGTACTCTACATTCATTTTAATCTATTGACTGTGTAACAAACGGAGATGATGCCATCAATTATCCAACTGAATTTTTAAACTTCTCTAATGTGCCTGGCTTACTACAGTACAATTTACAACTGAAGGTTGGCTCGGTAGTCATCAGGCTTCGAAATTTGAAGCAATCAAAATTATGCAATGGAATGCGTTTGGTTGTTAGAAAACTGTTGATCGATGATCGATTAACGCAACGATACCCAAAGGAAAATTCAAAGGTGAGAAAGTTCTCATTCCGAGGATTCCGAGAATCCTAACCGATATGCCCTTTGAGTTTAAACGAATTCAATTTTCAATTCGTTTTGCATTCGCCACGACGATTAACAAATCACAAGGCCAATCCTTGAGTGTTTGTAGTCTGAATCTAGAAAATGCATGTTTTTCTCATGGTAAATTGTACATGGCATGTTCACGTGTCAGCAAACCATCCGCTTTATTTGTTCTAGCGCCTGATAAAAAAACGAAAATTTCGTATATCACAAGATGCTTCACTGAAAAGAATCAACCCTAGAGCAACCCATGCAGAAAAATACATAGCTTCAATAAAGCAAATGTTTTGCTTTAATTATTACGCCATTAAAATACTTGATTTTTGTACTTTTATTGAATTTTTATTTTTTTTATATATTTTATTAACTATCAAACTTAATACATTTTTGTATCCATTTTATTATTCATATGACGTTAATAAAATCCTAAATTAAGTTTGGCTAAAAGTTAACATGACATTCATTGACTGTTAGGTGATACGAAGTTCTCCGGGTCAGCTAGTAATAATTATAAAATAATATAATTATTGTAAAAATTAAATGCATATTCTAAACTTGTAGCAGACGCTCGATTATTATACAGGATGTATCTTTTATCATTGTACTCAGTGTTTTGTAACACTACGGTTACTGACGCCACTGGTTTAGCTGGGTCGCCAACCTATGATCCGTAAAACACCGTACTGGTGAAGGAGATCATAGGATTTTGAAAATAGGTGGTTTAGTACGCAAAGAAAA
>JAIPRL010012978.1:0-11252 GCA_025469235.1 Pemphigus obesinymphae
TAGTGTGATAGAACTATCATAATAGTTTGATAGCTACTATCACTCTGTTCACACGGTGACACTATCATGACAGCTGCTATCACGACAGCAACTATCACGTTTTACTATCACCGTGCGACCGCGGCTTAAGTATACGTAAAGGCATCTCTATAACATACTGTATGTATTATACCTACACAATATGTATAGTGTTTCAAAATTTGTCCATATTTCATACTAATTAATTTTATGCATTCATTCTATTAATACTTGTTGTTATACTAATACTGTTATCGGCAATATAACTATTATCGCGTTATTTATTTATTTTTAGATACATTTGTACGCTCGTGGGTGGTATACACATTTTTTCGCGGGTATTTTTAGTTGCCTATTTTCAATAGCTAAAATCCCCCTTCTCTCCCAGTAGGTAATTATCAATAATACATATAGTGATTTTCGCAAAGGATCAAGCGATGCGTATATTACATTCCATATTGTATGTGTGCAGTGGACATATACCGTAATATTATTATAGTGTTCACCAAACGATTATATCGGACTATACATTATATAATATTATCGTATATTCTGTACGTCACATCCTACTACAATATATTGTAATAACTAACGCGTTAAAAAAGAAACTAAATGCGGTTCAATCATTTTACACTACAATTGAATAAGTTATACTCGCGAGTGGTACATTATAATATAAAGTATATATTATATCGCTTTTTGGTCCGATGATTTATACGTCCGATGACTGAAAAAACAATACCCCGACCATGGTTGGGGGGGGGGAGGCGGGGGTTCCGGGGACGGTGGATGTGGCGAACTTGCAGTCCGTATGTATACATAATATATTCTCTTCCAAAGGGCACTTCTCTCTTTAGCGACATATTGTCCGTGTTCCGTGGACTGAGCTAAATGTGCGCCCCGCGGCCGACTCACACACGCCGCACGCGCGTTATTATCATAATATTTTCCGTCCTCAATCCAAGTCCTATTCATAGGCCGCACAATGGGCCTAATACGATGAAAAAGTATCGGGGTACTGGTGTAATTCGCAAACACTTAATTCAGACGCAAAATAAAAATAACGGATAATGATAAAACCGATAAAAGTGTTTTTTTTTTTTTTATTAATTTTTTTTATGTAGGTTCCTACAATACTTATGTAGGTATGTCACCTACCCGCCATCCACACAAGTACTTGTATTTTACAAGGCCATTGTAGATTTTAATAAAATTTTTAAAAAAATCATAATATTGTACAAGTATAACGTAGTAAAATATATAATATATAGATACAGAGGTTCAGAACGGGGAGGGGAGGCAATTTATGAGTTATAAGCAAAAAAGCAAAAAAAAAAAAAAAAATACGAAGATCAACCTATTTTTTACTGCAATTTTTTGTGAACGGGGGGGGGGGTAATTGCCCCTATTGAACCTCCCTACCTGTATCTGCCGTTAGTACGTCATGGTGATAAATGTGTAAAGTTTTAAATCGTGTATAGACTGCGATTGTGCTATCTATATTATTAAAAAGCTGGTTAGTAAATATAAGGGTGGATGTACTTTGCTCGTCGGATACGATATTGGTGGTGGATGTATAGATTAGAAAGCGATGATAAATAATTTCTTTCGATAAAACGATTCTGAGCGAAACTCATAGGGGTGTAGTATTATTTCCTGATTATTAAAGTTTTCTTTAAAAACTAAACATTTTTTAATTTTTATAATGTCAATATACCTATAGTGTTATAGTAAATATTTCGTGTAAATTTCTAGTTTCTGACATTTTAATTTTAATTTTAGAAAACTTCTGAGGAAATTGAAAAATGACCCGTTTAATATACCAACTATAGAACGAATTTTCTATCAAAAATCTCTTTACTCAATACTCCTACTCAACTCATTCTCCCCGAGAACGTGTATAGTGTATATTATGAAAAATAAATATATATGTCAGTTACATGATAAGTTTATATGTTATTTTCCAATTTATAACAATTTTTCATTACAATATGTGGTTTTTTGTTACGCTTTTGTAAATTACATAGAAAATCAAAAAATGACCTCTTTAATTTACTATAATACTAGAACAAATTTCCACTCTATACTAAAAAATTCTTACTTTATACTCCTAAAAGAAATAATTCATTGTAGAACCTATATATTTCTCAGTACTCAGAATATAAAATTAAATTATATATAAATTAAAAACGTATAAAGAAGTCATACTAGGTATATGTTTTATTTTTAAAGTAAAAACGCCATTTACATATATTTGTTCCTTGTGATAACTATAATATTTCAAACGCCTTCCATGAAAATATCTTACGCTATCGTTATAGAAATAGATACGTGTGTCGTTAATAATAATATATTATAATATGTACCTACGTATAAAGTACTTAATAGCTGATTTACTTCAATTGATCAATTCTTAACTGTAAAACTAGTCAGTATTTATAATAATTTTGTTATGAAGCTGAAACTTTAGTCACAGCGATTATGGCTAGGTACCTATCAATTTTAGATACTAATCATCTAGTTATTACAAGATTATAGTGATTATATCGATTACTACATGTATAATAATATAATAGCTATATTATGTTATTATTATTAAGGTTTTTTATATTGATATAAAATAAAATAATACATAATATTATTAATTCTAGTTTTTTTTTTTGTATATTAATCACAACAAAAATTTATCATAAAAAAGTTGGTTTAATATTTCATTTAAGATAAATGAAAAAGAGCACCTAAAATTTCGGGACAATTGTATTACTTTTAACCCTATATGGGTTCATTATTTTATCTCTGAAGCGGACGCCACTGATTATAGACTTGCAGAGCAGTGGTGTATTTAAGTGGTGTCGAGGTGTTTAGGATATATAATTATATTTCCCAGGCTATTTTCTTTCGTTAAGCGTGTGATGTAAATTTTTTCGTCATAATATATTTGAAAATAATATATAATTTGCAATTATACTATCGTGGTTGTTTCGATGATTTTAAAGTTAAAATATAATTTTATATTAAGTTAAATTATTGAAAATTTCTACTCTCGTGCGATGACAAATATTTCACATCACCTTCCGTGAAAATATAATATAGTACATGCTAAATAACCTAAATATCAACATCGCCGACAAGCGTATATTATACGTATAGTGATCGGACATTGTCGTATGCGACGATAATAGAAATCGTACGCGATTTTGTCATTGACCAATCAAAAACATCGTACGGTAGCCTGTGTATATATACGATAGTTGAGGGGGGAATGGTAGGATGGTGGGAATCGCGTATATAGCCCAGGGCACGATCGGGTAAGTCGAAAAAATATGTGACAGACATGATAATGCGTGTGCACGAGACCCATTCAATCAGGCGTAATTTCGAAAAAAAAAATGTATACATGTACTGCGGTCTTGAAAGAGGGCAAATATTACGGTGATTTGCCCTTAGAAAATCTTATATAAATTGCCGTATTTCGTCGTAAACGTTTCCGGAAATAAGTCATGTTTTGGCGAAGGCAAAAATAAAATAAAAATGGAGTCGTTGAAAATCGCTCGCAGTCAAAATTGTAACCAATTGTTATCGGCGAGTAACATCGTTTTCCCGGTTTCCACTATCGCGTTTTTTTTTTTTTTTTTTTTTACTGGCTCAATTTTTTCGGGTGAATAATTTGGATTCACTTTTATTATTTGGTTTATTGTTTCCGGATTATACCGTGATTTATATAGATAAAAATCGCTAAGCAGCCGACTTCCAATAATTTGTTAGAGATTGCACAGTTGGAAAAATGCGCATTCAATATATGAGCCAAGATTATGTATTAGAATTTCTTTGACCACAATATAGGTACTGGAAATAACTCTATACCTGTATAGTACTTTTTGATACATGCAGGACTAAACAGGAAAGATCTAAACGAAGTTTTAAGTTTTATAACAATAAAGTTCTATATAATTTTTAAATCTAGAGTTTTAAAAATAATTTTAGAATCTACTGAACCAAAAAAAAAAAATAAAAATCATGTTTGTTCAAATAAGTCGCTTTACAATTTAATTCTGCATATTTTGATTCAACTTATGGACGTTAGAATTGCAGAAATATTTTTGTAAGACTTTATGTAAGTAGGTATTTTAACTTTTAACCAATGCTAATGATATATCTACAATTTAATTTTTTAATATCATGCTATGTTAAATTAGGTTTTTTTATTGGGGTCCATTATCGAACAAAAAATCTTAGCCATTTAAGTAATCATTAATATTTAATTATATCAATCTTATAATTTTACCATCTATAATTATACTCCTATAAGACCAAGAAAAATTCAATATTCAATTTTAAATTAGTTATTGTTTTTCAAAATACGTTAATTAAATATTCAGAGCAAACGAGAAGGCGGTATAAATTGTTTAGATTTTTGGATTTGAGTGTAAACAGGGAGGGTTTCGTTACGAGGGTCGGTATCCGTAATATAAACGACAAGGGATGGCCAAATAAACATAATGTATTTATAGAACAAATAACTAAAAAATTATAAATGAGGATTAAGTGCATTATATTGTAGGGCTTTACAATTTGACATGTTTATATTATAATTATTGTTGATGTTATTTATTTATAATTATTAGTTTTAGTTAATAATAATAATTAACGTTATAATATTAAATATATATTGTAGTGAGCAATTTAATTCAGCTGGTTTTGGTGATGTACTAGTTTTTTAAAATGTTTACCTTTGTTTGAGTAGGTAATCCAACAGCTTTCAACCTTGAAAGTTATACCTATATATAATAATAATAATAATAATAATAATAATAATAATTAATAATCGAAAATCGAAAATAAATATATAGCTTTGATAAAACCTAAGGAAATAATATTTTATTTTATAAACAACTAATTTCTAAGTAAAAAAAAAAATGTATATATTAGTAATACATTTAATGTACATTTTGTAATAGTTATTGGAGGTTAAAATAGAATGGAGAAAGGAAAATTGGATCTAAATTCTGTCTAAAAATATCTGTAATTTATTTGAGCTGATAACCCAGTGGAATTAAACCAGATATGAGCTTGGGAATGAAAATTGTCAACGATATATCCGATAGATACTGTTTTTTTTACGATACTGCCTTTTTACAACAAAATGCTGCTATAAGTTCTAGGTTTATAGTTAGGAATATTGAAATAAGTTCCATATAAAAATATCTCCAGACAAAATATCTTTATTCTCTTGCTACTACAAAAATATATTAAAAGTATAGTTAAATTATATATGATATTTCAATAAAAAATTATGACTTATACATCTTAAATACCTATTGAGTTATTAATTTAGCTTTAAGCTTTTAAGTTTTGATATTGAAATATTGTGAAAAAATGTCGGAATTACTAGTTTTAGGTAGGTATACTGAACTAAAGTCACTTAATGTGCCAAATAAGAAATAATTATGTAAAACATAATTAGTTTCATATTTTATATTATAGTGGTATTTATGTGCTACATGTCTCAAACTTACACACGAAGTTATTCAACACAAATTCCGCCACTCTATAAGCCTATAAAATGTAATATTTTGATGTGTTGATTTTTTTTATTGATTATTTAATCAATTATTATTATTATTTATTTATTTTTTAATTTAACTAATTTAATAACTGTAATAAGTACTTGGTACATATATAGGTATATATATTTGTTAATTGTTATACCTCCTTAATACAATAAGTATACATAATCAAGGTTTACGCTTACATTTTTGCATATACCTATAGGTAATAATTATATACCCAGAACTACAATAGAACTACTATTATTTTTATTGCAGTACCTACTTTAATTTCAATTTTCAATATCAAAGTTTCTGATTTCCAAAACACGAACGTGATATAATTGTGGTTTATAATAGCATTTATTAAAACAATGACAATGATATATTTCTTTAAAATTTGATAATCAAACAAATGTAATCAAAATAATTTAATGTATTTTTAATCAATGACAAAAAAGACAGAATGTTAAAACTAAAACGGAAACGGCATTTTATTAAAATAAAAGAAAGAAAACTATGATTTGAAAAAAAAAAAAAAGGAATCGAGTTTTCGGTGCGACCACGGGGTGACTTATCGAGAAGTCAACTACACAGCTGACGAGATAAAAGAGAAAATTGCAATTGTGCGGCGGCAGTTGTTGGTGCCGCTGAATAATCACGTCAACGATGGTTTGCCAGGAAGTATGTGGGCATATTCAGACAAAGAAATATTATAACCGATATGAAGATAGCACAACGTAAAAATATAATTTTCCTCTAATACATACATCTAGTAAAGAGAAATTAATATTTTTCTGCAACACATAATAACGAGGCTGTGCATACGGACCACGGATTAAGATATACAGGATGCGGAACGATGGCTCATCACATGATGACAAAACATTCTCATTTTTAAATCTAACTAGTAGCGCCTAAAAGTAACAGTGGAATGTTTTGTACTACTACAGTGCTATTATTAGTACCATTATTACCATTAATAACATACATTTTATTATATCATAGAACAATATTATTTTGAATAAGAAATCCATAAAGTTTTTTTGTAAAAATTCAAGTGTACCAATAAAAAAAAAATCAAGATTTTATTAGGTATTACAATTTTCATGTGGCGAAATTATGGGTTCCGAGTTGTTTATCGCGTCTTATCGAACTCGATTTGGCGTTCCATCTCATATCAAGGATATAAGGGAAAAGGCTAACGGCGTGGAATATTAAGAAATAATTCAGAAGTTTTACCCGTTGATTTCTGCGATTCATTTCATTTCTGGCGGTCATTCGATATAGCTGACCAATAGCGTGCCGTGATAGAGCGTTAGTAGTCAGATCCGAAATCGAGAAAATTTCGTCTCCAATAAATCCTCGATAACGAGCCCTTGTTCCGCATCCTGTGTATCTTAATCCGTTATACGGACCTTAGTTAATACTTAATACCTAATCATATAATTTTTTTTCTCGTGGTGTAACGTATAGAAATATTAGAAACTTGGAATCGCAACATGCTCGAAACGCATGTTTATCCTAAATTGTTCATTTGATTGCTTTATAATATACTAAAGTATTATATTTTTGTCAAGAGATAGGATATTTTGACGAAGATACCATAACCGGAGATCTTTATTCGAACTTAATAAATATAGGACCTATATTATAGGTATATTGAAAAATATTGAAAAAGTGCTGTTTTCTCTCTCTCGTTACGCGCACGTTAATGTAAATAGTATATAAACGAACGTAAACACAACATTGTATCGTGAACATATATTGACGAAAAGAGTCTAAAAGATTTTAATGTTTCGTACGGTTTATTATTTTCAAAGTCGTATATTATATCAATATATATATATATATAATACGCACATATTATAAGGTACCCTATCTCCGACATTATGCGCTATTATATAATATATTTTCCGACCGATATTTTTTTGTATGATTTTTTTTTTTTTACGGGTATATACGGTCGCACACAGCGCAGATTTTATGTGCCGTAAAAAAGTGTCCCGCGTCTGTTGCCGCAGCTCTGCAGACTCGGAAAGGCGTGCGTATTAGGTGTTGAAACCGATTTTCGTGATAAATGTCACGAGGAGTGACGACGACGTTTGGTTTATCGCTCGTCGCAGTAAATCCCTTCTTCGTCGCTGGTCCCTGATGCAGACCGCTCCTCTATATATATATATATATACGTACAGGACACGGCGTCGGCAGCTGTCGACTGTCACTACGGTCGTTTATTAAGTGTTTTAAGGGGCCCGCGCGTTTAATTGTTTGCTGAAGGATCCGTACAATATTGTGTTGGACTTTGTCTATCCCATTCGTTTCCCTCGACAGTTATTACCCATATTAAACCAGCGTAATGTATACAGGTTGTGGTTTTTTTTTTTTTTTTTTTTTTTTTTTTTTATTCATATAAGATATATTGACGTGTTTTCCGCGTACGAGACATGGTATATTAGATATTATACACATTACGTTATTTCATATATAATAAAGTGTATTATTATAGTTATATGTACTGTATACACAATCTATACCGTAAATATACACAAATATATAAAGTCGTGCGGTACATATTGTATACACAACCGTCAAATAAAAGTTGTCCAGACACAGGGACAGGTGGTGGAAGTTGGTTCATCGTCCCTTCGGCCCTCGTACGCCGCGATAGTACTATCATTATTTAGATTTGAAAGTAAAGATTATTCGTCATTGGATTCGAAAAACGATTGTGGACGAAGATTGCGATCGGTTCCATATTATATAACATAACGATCAACATTTTCAAGGTAAAAATTCTTACACATCGATCCGTATCGGTACTTATCTAAATATTCACAACTTAATTGACGTCCAAGAAAAATCCGGTGAGTACCTATCTACCTACATCTAGATTGGTGCGCCTATGGTACGTATTTACTCGTACCGAGATCAGAATTACGTGCGCGGTCGGTATATCCAGGAACTTTTCAATACTTGTTGTTGAACCAAAATATTCAAGTTATTGTAAGAATTGTAATGGAGTAAAGAAATCTGTCCGAACGTTGGGACAACATGTTTTTATTGAAACAAATATGGTGGTGGAAACCTCTATAAGATTAAAGGAAATTCCAAAAATACTATGCGAAAAGTAAGTAGTACATAATATATTTATTGCGATTTGAGGCTGTGAAAAATATGAACACAATAACCAAAGTTTTTATATTTAACGTTACTATCATCTTCAAGTTTTAAGTTTTATATGTCATTTATTACAATAATATCGTTCAATTCCAGGGTAATTCTTGTTGTCATAGTTGATTGTATACCATGTCATACGTTCGCAGAGTATGGGAGTTGCATAACGATGTGGCTAAACAAATTAGGGTAATTATTACAGATGAAACTATAAACATCCATCTAAATTTAGTAATATATATATATACACAAGAAGGGTCATTGATATAATTTTAAAGCTCGAAGGGTAGAGCATAATAATAAATATGATTATTATTATTTTAGTTTGTGAATTTTTTAATTATTACATTTTCTTATACACGTACCTACGTCAAGCGGACCATCATAATAATTTTAAAGTTTAATAGGTGTTATTTTTCTAAATATATAAAATTTTAATTATTAAAATACACAATTAATAGATTGTAATTTGAATTTTGAGTAAAATATTAAAAATTGCGTATATAATTATTTTTATTAATTGATAATTCTTTCATTATTTCATTAGGCAACGAAACAGCAATGATTAAAAATTATTTTGTTTTATTGGAATGCTGTTTCCTTGTGATAGTGTAAGAACTCGTACAAGTCGTCAAGGTGATTTGAAAATTTAAAAATGCATTTTATTTTTTATTATTTTTTGTTTTGATTTTGGATTTTATATTCCTTTTTAATCACTCTTAGTGTTGCGGCCTGAAATGGCATATAATAATTAAGCTCATAACAATTAATTACCTAACTATAATTATACTGACGTATCGGCCGGTCACAATCACACACGCACGTTTTATCTTATTTTATTAACTATATTATTATTGTACACGATTTACGAGACACACCCGTTGTTGTTGTCGTCCGGTGTCGTCTTTTTATTACAGTTTTTTCGCTAATCCAAATATTGTACTCGAGGTATTATTCGAAAAAAGTGTTTTTTTTTTTTTATTGTAATTTCGACTCTAATAGTCAATTTTGTATTTTTATATACCGGCTCTAACAGTTGTGTACCAACTATATTTATGTCCGTACTGCGCGAATCGCGTACGAATATAATCATACCTATATACCTACCCGGGTAACAGTTCGAATAGCTGCATAAATAATAATTTATATAATATTTTTATTAATAAAATTCTTCATGTTGTTACCACGCCGTTATACCAATTATATTATTTGTATTATATTTCGTGTGTTTGTTAAATAATTTATATAGGTTTTAGGCAGTTGGCCAGTTTGCGCTCCACAAAATTGTGCGTCTTTATTATTATTTATTAATTTATTTATTTATATCGTAGTTTTTAAGTGTGAATTATTAATCACACTAGGACATACCTATTGTTACTATAATGTTGAGCCAGAAGGGCTATTTATATTTTATTTATTTGTCTTGTCAAACAGGTAAATTTGTATTATTTTATTGTTTTTCTACTTTTTTCCGTGTTGCTGTGATTTATTATCCTTTTTTTTTTTGTCTTTAATTGAATTATTATACAGCAACATTAGTTACCAAAAACTCGCCTTATTATTTCATATTTAATTTACCCTTTTTCTATAGTTTATAAGTACGCATAAGGCGCGCGCGAAGTATTTTTGGTGTCCGGACGCGCGTATTATCGCCTTACGCTCCCGGCCCGTACACTTGGTAACTTTCATAAATTAATTAAATTTGTTGACGCTATAACGATTGATTATAAATTACTATAGATTAGCCACCGGCATCAGTGTTGCCAGTATTCTAATACGTGATGATGGAATTAAGTTACCAAAAAGATCGTATAATACAGAATATGCCGAGCCTCTGAATTTTGTAAATAAACTGTTATCACTTCAAGGGTCGTTTCTACAATATTCTATGATTAAATGGGTGTAATCAAGATTATCAAACAAAATTCATAAAAAATTTAAACATGATTGATTACATTCTATATTTTCAGTTTTATAATAATATATAATACAAATTCAAAATTGTGTTTTTGATATAATAAAAATGTAGATGTTTTTACACAAATCGAAGTCGTAAATCATAACAATAATTCTATTAATACATTGGAATTTCAAATATTGGAATTTTTAAAAGATTGTATATTCACCACCCCATCAGAATATGGTCTGATGGGGGATCGTAACAGACATTAAATTATGGTATTTCCCCATCTGGCAACACTGACCGGCATAGAAATATGCTATTCACCCGATAGAGCGCGTTAACAATATGAATTGAGTATAATAATATTATGTTTTATTTCGACGGTCCATCTTTGATATTTTAAACTACGAAACGATAATAAATGTGTTTTCGTTGCCCGACAAACCTCCGCGCACGACACAACTGCTTGTCGCGTAGTCCATACCATGGCCAAATAACATGGTATGTCAGCAACTGATTACTGCGCATGACTGCTACGTCACCCGGTCTCGGGAAAAAGGCGGCAATTGAAATATTTTGATAATCGTTTTTTTTTTTTATGATAAGAT
>JAIPRL010012979.1:0-11251 GCA_025469235.1 Pemphigus obesinymphae
CCATGATTACGACTAAAAATGGCATTACCGTACAATTCAAAATATACCACTAATTAAAGCCTGCTCTTATCTTATCTCAGGCTAATGAGCTCATTAAACTCGTCAGTCGGCTCTGCCGCACCCTGTAATATAATTGTTTGTTAAATATGGCTGTACTTCAATATGTAGCCTATGTAGGCTTTATGGTCTCCAGTAAATTGTATTAATTACAGAATATTTATACAAGTCGAAATACAATATTTAGTCTTTAGTTATGCATTTATAGTGTTCTTGAAAAGGAGCGTACACATCTGAATACATTCAAGCCGAACATGTGTTCTCACTTCAAATTCGAGCCACATCTTCTCGAGTGGCTTGCGGTGTGCACCCATGCTCAGCCTGAATATGCTCAGATATGTACGCTCTTTAAGAAGATATTACACCTGATGCTTTTTTTGTCTCCATCCATTTAATAGGTAATATAGCAAAATTACACTACATATTAAAAGACATTTATTGTTTTGTGTAGTGTAATTTTGCTATATTGCCTATAGATGGACATGTTAAAATAAACGTGTTTAAGTTATTTGCAATGTATTACCTATTTAATAAAAATATCCTCATTTCCAAATTCAGGTTAAAAGACGAATTTAAATAGAATTTTACCAATTTTTTTTAAAAATGTTTATATAGTTATGACATTATGAAATATTAAATAATAATGGTAGTTTATTATATTTTGGTTCTGTCGTTACGGATGTTTTTATTGGATAATTTATTTGAGATTATAGTTAAGGTTGTTCATTATTATTTAATATTTATTTAAATTGTAAAATAAGCACAATGGTGTACTACTCAAAAGTTGTGAAACATAACATGGCAATTATTATTATTTTAGATAATTAATTAACCACATCACTTAAAAAAAATATATCAAAAATTAACAACAAAAATCCGAGAATGTATAAAAGAAATTAAGTAAAATATGGGATCATTACGGTACTACGGGTAGGTCAGAATGCTCCGTTCATTATGCACAACAGCTTCGGCTGAGTGAACGACTGGCCTAACCTCGGAGACTTCAGTTTTCGGGGTTGTTTTGGCTCCGCGGTGGCTGTAGTAAGAGCTAATCTGTGGTTTAAAGCCAAGCTTGGCTAGGTAAAAGTTCCTCGGTGTTAGGGTGTCCGTTCGGGGTTAGCACGGAGTCTACGGGCCACCGGCAGTCTCGTGCGGTGCCACTCACCCGAGTTTCAATACCGCTTTATCGGCGAGGAACACTGAAGGATATCCGTATCCATAAATCCGGTGATCCTACCAGTGTCGTACATCGGGACTGAAGTATGCACTCACCCGTGAACTGGTACCAGCTTATATTCCGGTCGGTGCTCGTGGTCCACAGACGACAAGGGATCGCTTAATTAGGTGCTATGCCGGCCGCTCTCTGAACTACAAGAGGTATTTAATAGCACCTACGCGCCGTGTGGGTCTTGTCCCTTAACGGACTTAAAAAATTATAAAAAAATTATACAAATAATTAGCATGCAATTCGTACGAACTTGCAAGACTATTTTTGAAACTTGCAAGCCACCCTTTACCCTGCAATTTCAATAATAGGAGTTTTGGGTTCGAAATACGTCTCACTAAGCACATCTTAAAATGTAACCATATAATACATTTCAATATACCAAAACTACAAAAGATTTAATAATATTAAATAACCAAAAAAAGTACGTAAATTCAGTATTAAAAGTATTAGTAATTAAAGAGTAATTACTATTATTTATAATGAAGTACAGGAGTGGCTCGTGGGTGAAATATCTGATGGCTTACAACTAAAAAATGCTATGGGTTAATAACAAATATATTAACAATATTATATTATGTTATTTTTTCTAAAATGTCAATATAATAGATAGATACTGTAATAACGAACGTGACGTCATTCATTTTATTAAGAACATACCTTAAAATATAATTAAATATACTTTATAGTTTATGCCTATATAACCTAGATAAGTGGTATCCTGATAAAATCATGATATCATCCTGATAACAAACTTCGTTACGACATACGAACACAGAATGTTTAGATATATAATATATATATATATATATATATATAACATACATAGTTTGTAGATCAAACTAGTTTTATGCGCCATGTTATATAATTCACACCGTGCATTTTTCCCCGGAGAGGAAATAACATACAACTGCACGTGAGTAAATGTAAAGTAAAGTAAGTAAAGTTTAAAGAAACACAGTAACAGTTTTTTTTATGATCTTAAAACTATATTTCTCAATTACTTGTGTACTGTGCTTTGTACGCTGTAAATAGTCAAATTTTGTTTTTACGTTACAAATTACACTTAGAACGTCCTCTTTAGAGAATGCTACACATCTGTTTTAATGGTATTAAAAATCATTTACTGCACTTTCCAAACGGCATATGTAATCTGCACTAAAAATGTCAATAAATGTAATAATTGTAATAAAAATAGTATGTAACTTGTGTCAGCACATACAAAAAAAAAAAAAAACAATAATAATTTTGGTAATTTGCGCCACGACCGATAACAGATTGTAATGATTAATGTGTAAACTGCACTACACATATTTATTATTTGAAACAAATGAGTTACAAATCAAAATGTAGGCATATAAGAAACTTTATTTAGAGTTTATACTGTGTTTATTAGTAGACAAATGATTTTATTAAATTCGTTTATTAATTTAAAATGATATTTAAATGTATTTAATAAATACATATTAGTAACAATTAATATATTGTTGAACTAATTAATTAATATTCATTATTTTTACTTTAATATTTTAAATAGTATCTACAAAATCCCTTTAATGTTAATATGAGGATTATAATTTGGGTTAAGTTCAAACTTATATTATTTCTATTTTCTTATCATTGATGGTACAATATCTCCGGCTATTTCCGTCGGATCACCTGCTCTGTGCACCATACTAATTTTTGTTTAGTTTGTTACTTTATTTCTTTTAATAGTTAATACAATATAATTGTTATCTAATTGTGCTAGAAGTTTAGATGGAGACATTGAGAAACGATATATAGAAAAAATTTGGGTTATAATAGTCATGTGATTCTTAAATTTTAACTAAGTGTATTTCAGACTTATAGATTATGGACCAATAATTTAGATTTAGTACATATACCAAATGCCACTTATTTCATCGTTATACATGTTACGTTAAAACAAATTGAATCATCAATATTTACAATAATAATTACCATTTACATAAACAATTTATATTTATTAAATAAAAAATAAAATCGTAAATCTACTCTTCATATTATACTTATATAATACAATGGCTAATTTCTTATTGATATCAATATATGTATTGGATAATAATGTCCACAATTTTACAGTCCGGAGCACATGTCCCCCTGGCCTCCATAAATACAATTATGCTGATATTCCTAAATAAAATCGAAAAAAAAAATGTTTTATACCTACTAAGTATTTAGGTACCTACAAAGAATACGTTTGACACTTATTATTAGTTATTACATTAATATTATGTCAATCACGTGAAAAACACAACAATGATCAATTATTTGCTGTGGTTAATTTCTCCGTACCTTAATAATAACATTATTACTCGGTATTAAAATATCTGATTGAAAACAAAATGAATTATTGACGCATTAAATGTTTATTATATTATGATAATGTAGGTACATGTTTATAGGTTTACGATTACATTCTACACAACAGTGGGCAACTATATATTTTAAAAGTCGAGTTTTACATTATCAAAACAAACAAGTAAAATAATAATTTTTTAAGTCTCGTTGAATACGCACGTATCCATCATTAATAATTCTCATGATTCATGATCACCAATCGAGACACGCAAAATAGCCATTAAAAGGGTGGCGCGAGACGTCGGAGTTGGCGAAACAATCGCGCTGCTATAAAACAGTTAGTTTTATAATAACTATACAAATTCCACCACTATATACTGTAAATAGAGTTTGGACTTTCGACTTGTCCAAAACTATAAAACGAATATGGCTTAAATACATTTTAAAGTATAAAAAAAAAAAAAATGAAAAAAAAAACACGCTGCCGCGGCGAAACCTTAAGTCAACCGTATATCAGATAGTCCTTGAACTCTTCAATGATTTTAATCGACAACAGTCAACAGTTTACATAATAATATATTATAATATATTTTAAACGGGTAATGAAAAATACCATAATTAAAAATCCTTTTGATGATTATAATAACCATATAACGCCGTAGAAAATATAAAATTATTTACTTTGCGGGGTGGGAATAAAGTACATTTATATGTAAAGCAGCTAGGATTTGAAAATTGTTCTATAATCTGTTGAATTGTTGTACATTAAATAAGGAAAGGCAGAGTAGGTATATATGAAGGGTAAAACACTGGGTAAACCGTGTGGCACCTAAATATTTGTAATTTTTAAAAAATAAAGAAGATTTGGGAAAAATAATATTAAATATGTATCGATTTTAAACAACATAAAAAAATTTTAAAAATCAAGTACAAATTGTTTATAAATTTCATTTGGATGACAATCATTGATATTTCATTGATAATTCTTAGAAATGGAAGTCGTTGTGGTGAAATCGTATGCACATATATATGATACTTTAAATAGAGAATGTTTCTAATTTATCAATACTTTTAAATTTACTAAATATGGTGAAAATATATTGTAAGTAAATAATGTTTTTGTTGGTTACTGAAGGAATAAGTAAAATTTAAAATGTTGAAATATAATAATTTATTGTTATAATTTGTTTCAAATATAAAATAAAAATAGAAATATATTATTATTAATACATATTAATTAATAATTCTTCTTCTTATTTTCCTTAGCATTTTGTCCCAACTATTTTGGGTGTATTACGCCCTAGTCCAATGCTAACACTTAACTCAATCTCCTGCACTTATACACATCACTTATACCCATCTACCTAATTGTACTGTCGATTACATCCCTCCACCTATTTTTCGATCTTCCTCTTTCCTTTTTTCCTTCAACATATTTTATTCCCATTATTAATTTTACTACCTCTGTCTCTTCCCTTCTTAAAATATATCCCAGTCATCTCAATCATTATTTCTCATTTTGTCTACTATTAAATCCACACAATATATTTTGAAAAATGATAATATTTTCAAAATATTTGTTGATGATTACGATAAAATATTTTATCTAAAATATTTTATTATCATTAATGTAAAATATGCCAAATATAATATTTTGTAAATATTTTTGAAATATACTAAAAATGTTGGTAAAAAAATAATTTTGGGCAGTTTTAATACAACTTTAAAGATCTAGACAAATACATTATTCTCCAGTGGAACATGTCACTCTCCTGACTTCAATAGACACCCATTATATGTGCTTTAAGGAAAAGGGATGGTGCAACTAAAAAAAATGGGGTAAATAGGTCCACTTCTCAGTTGCAATGAAAGCCTTGTAGAATTGAGGGTATACATAAATGCCCGGGATATATGATAATATTATAAGCACAGGGACATAAAGGAAATTTTTTAATCGCCACTACGAATTTAATAACAATAAAATCAGACTTTGATGTCAAACTGTGTTTTATAGATACTTTATTGTAAGTCTCACCACTGTTTTATAAAAGTTTACATTTCAACCTAATTGGGATCCTTTTGTCACACAAAAGCCCTGTCGCTTTTATCTACCTCATCCGTTTACACAATACTATATTAATATGTAGTTCAATTATAAGTTAGTGTTTATTCTTAATAATTTTAATAATGTTTTACCTAGATAAAGTTAGAATTTTTCAAAATACATTTACCATAATGGGACTGATCAGTATCAGGGATGGTTTTTGGATATTTTGTTGTGGTGGACGGGGGGTCCGTATATTAGTATACATACATTCTAAATAATCATTATAAAAGTGTAAATTTTAATACGATTTACTAAAATATGTATTATTAAAGTAGTTTAACGGAATTGTTCATTGTACCTATACTTTTCATTTGAGTATTCGGTAATAACTTTTACAAATTAAATTATACAAACTTTTTATATTGTTTATAAAGTCGTAGAGGGATATAGTAGCATTGGAATTTTCTATAAAACCGCAACTGGACTAGTTTAATTGTAATTCAATCGTTCAGTCGGACTACAGAAATACGAGTATATTAAATTATTCATGTTATCCCAAGTCACACTTAGTAGGACTTTACTGTCCCCGCTTCACTGCATTACTTTTTTTTTTTTATAGAATCGTTATCGGGTTTATAGTTATAAATGTATAATGATATATCTAGTTTATTATTATTAAAAAAATAAATGTATTACAAACCAAAAATATAAACATAATATAAAATGTAAATATAATAAATAAATAATTATTTAAAAAATAAATATTTCATTTAATAATTATTATTTTATTTTATTCAAACAGCTATTTTCAATTATACTATTATAGATAGGCATAAAACAATATTATATATTTTTTTATGACAGATTCAGGGGAAAATTTACAATATATAATATGTATTATAAATAAAATTCTACAGTATTTTAAATTTTGTATGAAATACATAATATTTAAATAGATATTTATATAATTTTATAAAGCAAAAATTAAAAATCTTTTTTGTAAAGATTAATTTCGGTTTAGATTACACTGAAAACGGAATTACGAAACTACTACAAATTTAAAATTATTTGGTTTTTGTTTACTACCTTCTAAAAAATATACGTTTGAAATTAAAAGTGCTAAATTATTGTTCTAAATTTACATAAACGTTCAAAAATAAATGTTAACGGACATTTGTGTAAAATAGTTTGCATACATGCAAAAAAATACGGGGTAAAAGTAATGTTTTATGTTGGTAAAAATAATAATAGTTTTACCCATACCTATGTGTTATTTGATTGTTTAGAATGATTAAATTTTAGTTTATATTTATTTGTAACAGATGATTTTATAATATAAATAAAGATTTTTAGATTTATACAAAAGTTGATCGCTGAAGAGATTGAAAGTTGTAATTTATGGGCAATTTCATGTAATTTGTATGTTATACAATGAGTTTGAATGATAAATACTTATACGATAGATATTATTCATATCATATTACTAGTGGCTTAAATATGCTAAATAATAAACGTAATATAAAATGCAAGACAGTACTGAAAATAATTTTCACAGATGATTCGAAACTTTTAGTTTAAATAAAAAATGACAATATATTTGATCTATTATTTATTGAAAAAAGTTTGGGGAGGCTCGGATTCTTTCACAAATATGGCTTTGATAAAATGTTATAGGCGTATAGTATATACCTGTACACCTGTCCCCCATAAACTTGTACAAGTAATTGTATATTATAATATGCAGTAACCATGTTGATCAAGACCAAATCATATCAAACAATTTTGAACTTTTCAAATGTATCGATCAAATAATTATTGCCAAAATTATTATGAAAATTAATTTGAATGAATCGTATAAGTTATACTTGAGGTAAATCTTCTTATATTTTTATGGTTTTATTCTTTTGAAATATTACATCATAATTGGTTATAGTAACTATTATACATTTTATCATAAATTACTGTAACGAAATTACTTTTTGAGTAACGTGGTATACCTAGTAACATTATTTCAATTAATGTGATTGTAACGAAAATACTGTAAGTATACAAGTAATTTCGATGAAGTAACGTGGTATTTTGACTTTGCGTATTGCGTATGTATTTACAAATTATAAAATATAAATGATATAATATCTAAAACCAAGATTAATTAATATTTTATTACATTTATTTTTAAATCCAAATAGCACGGTGCTTATTTTAAGATTATATAAATATATAATTCATATTTTTATATTATGTTTAATAAATTGTATATATTGTACTATAGTATTTGATTTAACGTGTAACGTGATTTAATTGTACATTTGAATAGTAACTTACCCAACGGCCAACACTGAATAATTAGTAGAAAATATTAGAAAATCGATATGGGTAAGTATATTTTTTTTCAAACTTATTTTGAAAAGAATTTTACTCTGGACTGGTTGGAAGATATTAGAAATGTATGTCATTTTTGTATACAAAAATAAATAATTTTCGACTTTGTAATATGCAATAACTATAATGGATAACTTGACTATTAATTTATATTCTTTGAATGTTTATTGTTAGTTTAATGTATGATACTTTTTCGATCAAAAGTGTTAAAAATTAACAATACTAAAATAAGTAGTGATGTGATTATGAGTAATTCAAATTTGATTTTAGTCTACCCAAAAAAGTGATTTTAGTATGTTATATACCTATTAGTGTAAAATACATTTTTCCACCGGTTCCAGCCCGCTCTGGATGTTATTGAATGTGCTGTGGCGGTTTCCTCTCCTTAGCCGTGTCTGTAATCGTATACCATTACTCGAACATTTATGCTCCTACAATTCCGATTACGTTTGTGCCACTGGAGCGTAGCTCGTTCTGTTAAGCGTGAGTTCAGAATTTGTTGATCGTTTTGGGAGGTACTATATTTTGTGCTGTTAAGGAAACGGCATAAAAAAAAAAAAAAAATAGGTTGATGATCTTTTTTTTGCTTATTACTAATTAATTGCTTCTCCCTTTCAGGACATCTGTATCTTCCATGGTACGTATATAATATAATAGATCTGCTTTTGCAGACAATGAAAACTAATTTATTTTAGCTCATTATTATTGTATTGTAAATAAATATAATCATAATAATATAAAAAATATGTTTTTACAAATTACATTTGTTAAATTAAGAGAATTAAAGAGAAAAAAGCCATTTAATAAACTACTATAGTAAAAATACTAGGAATACGATGATATTTTTTTTTAAATAAACAAATTTGTACGAGTAAATCGCTTGTATAGAATGAAAATCTATTCTTGTATTTTAGAATTATTTACAACAGTATTTTCACGATTCAATATATTGTGTATATTATTAACTTAAGTATTGCCTATGTTTTATATATTAATAAAAACCTAAAAATCTAATTTTTAATTTAAACTGGGCAACTTAAAAATGTCAAGATGATATAAAAATGTCGATTTTGAAAAAACTGGATTTAGAACCGTTTGATTTTAATCCAGCGAAATAGTAAAACTGAATAAAATAGTTAAGTTTACAAATCTGTGTGAGAGATGAGAGTATAATAATTATAGTCGATAGTCTCACACGAAACATATTTTTTATAGTCATTTATGGCTTTCAGATTATAAGACATTCGTAGGTATTATGTTTGTCGTCTTAGGTATTTTTGATATAATTATTGTAAGTATGTTATGGGTTATGACTTATATGCTTATATTATATAACAATGAATAACCACTACTGTATATACGTTAATTTATTATTGCTATCATACTATAAGTCGATGTTTTGAAACGGTTTTTTCCCATAACCTTGAATGATGCATTATTTTTAAAATGAGATTTTTTGTTTGTGTCTATTTATTACTATTTATACTCGTACTTGCGACTCATATTGCTTCGTTGACTGATTGTCTATATATTTATCCGATATTTAATGTATATCTATACAATCTATATATACCTCTTATATTATATCACATTAAAGATACAGGTTATATTAAACGTGTTTATGTACTTGTACTCAAATACGTGAACACATGACTAAATTTATATCCGATAAAAATATCTATACTGGATTAAATATAATACGCATTTTTTTCAATACTATATATATTCCAAGTGAAATGTACATATTATATGATATGAATAAATACGCCGCTAATCGTGGCTCATATAAGATTACATTTTGTATTTGTATAGTAATCTAGTAAACATATTTTTTACTTAGAAGTTAGAAACAATATGAAAATTTTAAAATTCTAACAAAAATGAATTTAATTTATAATTATTATATTATTTAGGTATGTACGATGTTGTGTGGACCATTAAATACCCAGATTTTGTTGTTATTATAAAACTTATTTAAATTAAAAAAAAATTACATATGAT
This sequence comes from Pemphigus obesinymphae, assembly GCA_025469235.1. Taxonomy (NCBI): domain Eukaryota; kingdom Metazoa; phylum Arthropoda; class Insecta; order Hemiptera; family Aphididae; genus Pemphigus; species Pemphigus obesinymphae. The sequence goes on from JAIPRL010012979.1 coordinate 10,035, forward strand.
ATTAGATGGGTATTCCCTTGTATAATTTTAATGATAATTTTAAAATAAAATATGGTAATATTATACATTTAGAATTTCGGAAAATAGGTATTTATTTTGAAAAAATTCTTTAGGTGTGTATACTGTAACGATAGTATATTTAAAAATAAAATAATTTTTCTATTGGTGTTTTTTATGCATCATTTTTTGATAAAAATAATCATGATACAATAGAATTTTCGTATACTTTAAGGGGCCTCGCGACTGGGTTGAAATATGTGTAAAAAAGAGTCAGAATTTCTTAAATTTTGAAGCCGCATATTATCCGTTTTAGTTTCTAAAAAATATTGTAGAATTAGTCATTTTCATGACTTTTTTTTTTTTTTTTATTATTATTTTATTCATTCATTAATCCTCTTCAATATTTTGTCATATCAATTTAAAAAAAATAATATCCATTCAATTTTTATATCACTTAAAAGATAATTAAAATTTTTTAAATGCTCTAAAAATAGTTATAAAATATATTTTTTTAAATCGATATGACAAAACATTGACGAGGTAATGACAACACCAAAACTTTTTTCAGATCTAAATTGGCATATATGGCTTTAAAATTTGAGAAATGCTGAGCATTTTTTTACAGAAATTATATTGTGTAGCGTCAAAAACCAAAATATTTGATATGTGATTTTTGCGTAAGAATGTGATTGAAACGTTTTCAAATTTACGATATGTTTTTGGGTGCTAATAATGGCTTCTTAGAATTGGAAACAATTTTACAGATTATGATATTGTGGCACATTATTCTTTGATTATGGTACATCAGTGAACAAAGTTTGTAATGAAATTGTGAAATATTATATTATTGTTATGACATGATAATAATATGTTTACTATCACTAGGCATATAATAAAATTAGAATATAACACGGATTAAGATACTATGGACCGGTATCGCTTAGATGGAAGGTGTAGAGGGGAACGGGTCGCAAAAGTTTCATAAATGGCAATCTGGCATAGCTAACGCTCTCTAACGGTTTAATTTAGAGTTAAGATATCACTACCATGATATTTAAAAAAAATTCCTCCAATTACTTAGTGTTCGATTTAAGAATGAATGATTTAAAATAAGTAATTTATTTATTTATTTTATTAATTCACGCCATTACTATTGTGTTGAAGATGGCATATTTGACATATTAGTATATAATTATAATCACGGACTAATAGCGTTT
>JAIPRL010012980.1:0-11250 GCA_025469235.1 Pemphigus obesinymphae
ACGCCTCGATCGATCCCTAGAAGACAAACTGATGAACTCAAAACAGTTTTCAGAATTGAAATCCGACTTTTCAAAATCCCACAGTTTTGTCAGGCTTTTAGGTCGATTTTTCGTTGGTGTTGCGGCCTCTTAAGTATTGTGTTTACTCTATGATAGAATTCTATATTTTCTTATTCTTTTTATCACTCATCAGTAATATTAATTATTATATTATATGTTATGAATTGTACGAATGATACTCCATCTACGATATTATCAGATGTGTCATAATTATTGTATGCGTGGTTATACTGCTATGGCTCTAATAGGGCTTCATTAGATAAGGCACATGGCCAACCCTTGGTGCAAAAGTTGTCCTCTTCAGGACGGCGCCATATTGATTCTGTTTCATGGAGTAAACAATAATTATCATGAAAAATATTTTATCGGTTTTATTTAAAAATTGTATAGTTACTAAAATCATGTTTATTTAACTTTGGTAAATTTAATTATTGAAAATTAATTAATAAATTGATTTATTATGTAATCAATTATTTGTTCTTCTCTTATCACAATACTAAATAACAATAGTGAAAGGTTTGATCCCTGCGGCACTCCTGCCACTACGTTTCTAGAATTTGAGAAGGTTCCATTCATTCTAACCTGGAATTTTCTGTTCTCCAGAAAAGATTTGATTATATTAGTCAGTACTCAGTTGTATAGGGATGTTCATGTCAATTATTTTAGCAAGGCCTTGGTGCCAAATTCTGTCGAAAGTCTTTTCAAAGTCCAGGAAAATGGCCACGGTACGTTCTTTACGGTTGACTAGCTTTTTGCCAGCTCGTCGACTAGTTTTGTCAATTGGATTGAAGTGGAGTGTTGGGCTTTGAAAGCGAATTGGTTTGGGCGAATATGGGATGCCGTGGGATTCGAAGATTTTTACCATAGTGCAGAGTAATGAGATCGGTCTGTGGTTTGAAGGATTCTCTACGTTTTTTCACGGTTTTGGAATCATGAAAACCGTTACCCGTTTCCAAGAGGACGGATAATGCTCCAGGCCAAGGGAGGCAAAATTTTCATCCAGACTTCATTAGGTGTGATTGAGTGGATGACTTTTCTGCATGGTGTATTGAAACTGGATATCGTCTGTTGAACTTTTTCGTGGATTGTAGCCAGACCCGGGGGGCAGTTAAATTGTTCTTCATTGGTTTTTGCGAAGATAGTTACTTTCTCCTCGTTGTCGAAGACAAGTCCATTTGAACCTTGGAGTGGGGAATGGCTGATTTTTTGTTAATCAGACCTTTATTGATCTGGTAAAGTTTTGAGTCGTTTGCTATAAGATTGCTCAAAGTGTGGGTCCATTGGTCTTCTTGATAGCTTTGCAATGAGTCGTGGATAACTTTGGTTTGTCGGTTGTATCTAGTTTTAGCTTCAGGGTCTCTTGTGTGTTGCCATATTCGTTTCAGTCTTCTCTTTTTGGTGAGTGCGACAAGTAGATTTGTAGGAAGATCTTTGTTTGGATTTGGTTTCAATGGCGTTGAGTTTGATTTTAAGGATTCTTGGAAAATCTTGGTAATATTATCTACAGCAGCTTCGAGTTTGTTAATTGAATTTGTGCCCAGTTTGTTGGATAACACTGATTGGTAAAGGTGAAGGGAAAATCTGTTTCAGTTGGTCAATTTCTTATGAAGTGTTGCAGGATTGAGACAATTGGTGGTGCTGTGTATATCAAGCTGTATTGAATTATGGTTCAATGACAGTTAATTCAGATTAACTAGATCGAAATGGATGTTGCTGGTTTTGATGAGGGTGATGTCAAGAACATCCGGCCTGTGTTGACGAATATCCGGATAATGCGTTGGAGAGTCTGGGGTGGTGATCATGTAGCGATTTTGCTCCATGTGCTTCTGCAAAGTTTTGCCTACTGGGTTGGTTACTAGGCTATTCCAGATCGGATTCTTGGAATTTAGATTGCCTGCTAAGATTGTATTGATTTCTGAGTCGATTATTTTGTTAGTGGTTGAAGGGCTTTTGTAGATGGCTCCCAATCTTAGATCTTTCCCGTTAAATGAAGTGATTATAGTGGTATTTTCTATTGATGTAGTGGGAATAATAATAGGTTTATGTTGGATGTTTCGTTTGATAAAGATTACTGTACCCCGCAGTTTGTTCTTCACAGGTTGAGTCTGTCAGTGCGGTAGGTGAAATAGTTAGGGAGTTGAAATTTTTTGCTGAAGTGTTTCGTTAAGAAGTAATATATTTGGCTTTAGTTTCGTGGTGAGCTGGAGGAGTTCGGAACGTTTGTTGGCAAGGCCTTGACAGTTACAGTAAATTATGCGTATGGATTCTGGAAATTTGGATAACATTTATGAGGGGAGAGCGTGTTTTTGATGTGAGTTGAGTTGGAAATGTTGGCGATGGCTTCTTGCAGTATTGTGACGAGCGAAGCTTTGGTGACATCTGATTGAGTACTGGTTGGTTGGTTGGAGTTCGGATTGTTTTGTGTGGTAGCGACTGAGTTTTGTGCAGCGGCAGCATATAACTTGTGAGAAGTAACGGGTACCCTGGTTGGGACTGGCCCTCGATTATTTAGGATAGGTCGTTGAGTTGCCTTGTCTTGATTGCGAGTATTTTGGACGCGTGATACTTCGGCAGCATATAGCGGGAACTTGATTTAATTTGCAGTGTGTACCCTACCACAGTTACAGCGTTTAGGGGGCTGCTCTGAGATTTTGACGTATTCCTTAGTAAAGTGTTGCCCACCGCAATGTACGCAGTTAGCAGAGTAGCCGCAGTGTGCGGAGGAGTGCCCAAAGCCTTGGCAAGCAAAACATTGAGCTGGGACCGATGTTTTGTATTCTTAAACGCGAACGGATATATAAAATAATGATTGTAGCTAAGAGATTTCTTTATTTTCGGGGTTGCATGGGAGGGTGACCATAAACAATTTGCGACCCTCTTTTAAACATTTTCAAATGTGCTTGACGTTGTAGCTTTAGAACAAGAGTTCACCTTTAATAGATTACTCCAAATGGTAGCTAGGGACGCTCCTAATAAGTACCTTGAGTAGTCTGTCCTCAGGGAGCGAAAATTCGTGGAATTGGACATGGATGCTTGTCAGCGCGCGTTGGACTCCATGGAACGCGTCGATGGTATCGGTATTTAATTTGATTTAATCACTCATCAGTTTAGCTGTAACTTTACAGCCAGGAAATCAATTCATGATGTGCTTGGTGGAGGACTGCCACTGGTCGATAGACACGATGATTGGTGGTGGATTTCTGGGTTTCTTTCGTAGTAGAGCTGATTCGTCCGTGGTTGCTAGGCAGGAGTCGTTTTGGCTTATGTCACTATAGTTGGTATTGTCGGTTGTAGTAGCCAGAGCTGGAGATAGTGATTTGTTTTAAGTCTTTCCATATGATGCTTGGTGGTGTTGTTGGGTGTCCGCTTTTCAGAGTTCGCCCCAAGAGGGCCAAATTCGCCTCCAAGATTTTCGGTGGCGAGACAACCGTGGTTCGATCGACCCACGGTTGACCACCATGGTTTGTTGTTCCTGGTCCGTTGCCCGAGAGTTTCGGTTGCGAAGCAACACATTTTGGGAAGCCACCGGACTTGTGGCAATTTCTTGTCCATCGTTATTTCGTTCCGTGCTATAAGGTAAGCGTATTGGTCTTAAAAAAGGCTGGTCGGAAATAACGGAGTGAGCAGGTGTAGTGGATGTCACTGCGTGAGTCAGCCCTCAGATCTCACTGTAGTGCTGGTGCGCGAGCGCTAGTAGATGGTTGTGTATTGGTGACGAACAGACACTTGACTTGCGTGCGTCGAGTATGCGCATACGTGTGCGCAGAACGGGAATTATATCGTGTTTGACTTGACTTGACTTTCTTTGTGGGGGGGGGGGGGTACTCTGTCTCAAGCTTGTGCTTCTTCCAGAGGGTCGGGTGTTTAAAGAGTTGTGAGATGGTGGGGGGGGGGGTGAATTTATGTTTTTTGAATTTTAGAAATTGAGAGGACGTTTTCTTTTGTGGCTGTTGAGTAGGCCGGGGCCGGTTGAGATTGACTTGACCTGTGGAAAGGGGGACGAAGTGATCGATTGTAGGAGTTTGGTGGAGGTGGCATTTATAAATTTGAGAATCAATGGGATAATGGTGGATTTTCTAATGGAGTAGTTGCTAACATAGAATGGGAGGTCGGTGATTTTGTGGAGTGTTTTATTTTGGACGGCTTCTATGCGGGACCAGTTGGTGTTCGAAATATTGGAAGCCCATTCGGGGGAGGCGTACGTTAGGATGGGGCGCATGTAGGCTTTGAAGATGTAAAGTTTAATTCTAAGGGAGAGAGGGCTTTTTTTGTTTAGCATGGGAAAGAGGAGGTGGCCTGCTGCTTTTGTTTTATTTACGACGGACTTGTTTGGGCTGAGAAATTTAGGTTCCTGTCAATGATAACTCCCAGGTATTTAATCGAGTAGGACCAGTTAATTGGGGTGTTGAGGATTTTGGGTTTTGGAGTGTTTAGGATACTTTTGTTAGAGAAGAAGATGGCTGAAGTTTTTGAGGGGTTTATAGAAATTCTCCACTGTTTAAACCAGGGTTGGATAAGATTAATTTGTTTTTGGAGGTGTGAAGCTGCCATGGATTGATATTTGCTGGTGGCGTAGAGAAGGGTGTCGTCGGCGAAGAGTGCAACTTTAGCTTTGGAGTGGACAAGGATGTCGTTTACGTACAGTGAGAACAGATGGGGGGAGAGGCAGGAGCCTTGGGGGACCCCCGAGAAGATGTTCCTGTGAGAGGAGAATTTGTTGTCGACTTTGACGGAGAACTTTCTGCTCTAGAGAAAAGATTTGATAACGTTGACTAGTTGGGTGGGGATACCTATGGAAATCAACTTGAAGATGAGGCCGGGATGTCAGACCTTGTCAAAGGCCTTTTGGACGTCGAGGAGGACAGCTGCGGTTTTCCTACTAAGATTTTTGGCCGAAATTATTTCGTCTAGGACGTTTACTAGTTGGAGGGTGGTACTGTGGTGGTGTCAAACTGTTCGGGGCGGATGAGGGGAGTGGAATATGTATGAAGTCTGGTGAGGAGGAGGCGTTCATAGACTTTTCTGAGGGTGTTGAGAAGGAAGATTGGGCGGTGGTTAGAGGAAGATTTGGGGTCTTTGCCCGGTTTATGGATTATGACGACGGTGGCGATTTTCCAGGGAACCGGGAAGTATTCAAGTAGAGTAATTCGGTAGAAGGTGGAGCGGCCGTTGGGGTCTGAATTTAAGGAACCTAAGAGGTTTAACCATTCATTTTTTCGATGAGAGGAGAGAAGATTGCGGACGAGAAGAGTTTGAGCGTTAAGATGGTTCTTTAGGATGGGGTCGCGGGTTCTTTGCCATTTAGAACGGAGGTGCCTTTTTCGAGAAATTTCGTGGTGAATATTTTGGGGGAGATCCTGTTTGGGATTTTGGGGGGTAAAGACGGAGGTGCAGTCAGAAATTGTGGAGGAAATGGTGTTAGTAAGTTTTGAAATTTTAGAATCGATGAGTTGGGTAGAAGAGGTGTTTGGGGGAGAGAGATGGGTGGAGTTTAGGATATCTTCGAATTTTTTCCAATCGATGATGTGAGATGGTTTTGGAGGGGGGGCGATGTGGGATGCGTTGAGGAAGAGATCTAGCAAGATGGGGGAATGGTCAAAAGAGAGATCGGCAGGGAAGTTGTTAATTTGGAAATTTAGGGGCTCGGTTTTGAGTAAGGCGATATCAAGAATGTCGGGGCGATGGTTCGGGATTTTTTAGTAGTGGGTGGGAGAAGTTGGAGCAGCGACAGAAGTATCTAGTCTTTGGTCAAGGTAGTTTTGAAGTATGCTATCTGAGGTATTTATCGAGAAATTATTCCAAGAAGTGTTTTAGGAGTTTAGATCACCCGCTATGATTGTATCGATGTCTGTGGATAGAAGAGCATCGAGGTCTGAAGTTTGTAGGTTTTGGGACTTTTGTAGATGGCTACGAGTCTCATTTCTGAGTTTCCTATTCGAATGTGAATGGCAGTATTTATAATCAAAGTAGTTGGGATTATGACGTGGTGGTGGATTAGTCGTCTGTTTACGAGAATAGCTGTGCCAGCTGAGGGAGATTGACGTGTGGTTTATTGGTGTAGTAAGAATGGAAGTTAGCAAGCTTGAAAGCTCGAACGTTTGAAAGGTGGGTTTCGTTTAGCAGGAGAATGTCTACTTTGTGGTCTTGGATGAATTGTAATAGTTCAAGGCCTTTCCGAGAGACGCCTTGAGCATTCCAAAAGAAAATTCTGGTGTTAGCCATTGATGTTGAGAAGGAGGGGGAGGATTGTGAGGATAGCGACGACCGCATCCTTTAGGTTTATTTTGCCGGTGGATATGTTGGCGACGAGAGCAGTGAGTTGGGAGATGATCTCAGCCGTGTTTATTTTTGGGGAGAGGGGGATTAGGGTGAGGAAGAGGAGGGAGAGGAGGGGGAGGAGACTTTGGAAGCGTAGGTGGCAGAAGAAGTGGAAGGAACGGGAGGAGGTTGATGGTTAGTGGTCGGAGGGGATTGTTGGAATAGAGGGGAAAGCGGATTTGGAGGGGGGATTGGAAGTGTTGGGGCATTTTGGGCGGCGGGGTTCTTTTTCTGTGATTAGGGACGGGCATTGGGTATAATTTGTGGTGTGGGTACCACCACAGTTAGTGCACTTGGGGTTAACTTCACGGGGTTTGGTGCACTCTTTGGCGAGGTGGGGGCCGAAACATTTGACGCACCTAGGTGCGTAGCCGTAGTGCGGGCTGGAGTGGCCGAAGCGTTGGCATTCGAAGCATTGGGCGGCTTTGTTGGTTTTGTAAGATTAAATTTTTATTTTTTTGTTTTCGGAAGTTAGGGGAAGAGTAGCCAAATTAATGGGGAATTTGCGGGTGGAGTTCTGGAATTGGCGTATGCTTTTTACTTCATACCCCATAGCAGAGAGCTCGTCTGAAATATCTGATTCCGGGATATCGGTGGGGAGACCCTTATTGACGACTTTCAGGATGCGTTCTTCAGGAAGTGGGAGGGTGTGATACTCAGCTTTGGCAGCCGTGAGATATCTCTGGACTATGTGGAATATTTGGACATCGGCGCAAATGATTTGACGGATGTGCCGTTGTGGGCCTTAGCCTGGATTACGGATTTGGGCAGAGTGGTTGACATTAGTTTGTTGGTGACTTTGCGCCAGTCGGAAGTATTAATGAAAATCGGTGGAATTTTAGGTTTACGTACGTCGACCATAGTTACAGAGTTTTTTGGTGAAGTGGAATGTAGAGAAGCCAAAGAGACAGACGAATTTGCCGGGGAAACGGACATCGAGTTTGAGCTGGTGGATGCGGATTTCGATTGGTTTACAGGAGCGGCCAATGGGGCGCCTGAGCGGATTTTTCGTGAAGGTGGTTGAGTTTGTGGCAGAGGAGACGAATTTTTGGCACCGGTGGGCGCGGGAGTGGTATCCATTTTGGCTTTCGCCAAAGGTGGACTAGCAGTGGAGTAACGGTCAGAACCGTAGGACTTGGGGGGAGAGCGGTGTTTGGAGCCTGCCTCTTTGATCCCTGCCCACGGTGGGCGCGAGATTTCCCTGACGGAAAGGCGAGCGAACAATTTTAGCGTCTAACTGACGGAAGAAATTTATACTCCTGCGCAGAAGCATTTGGTACCGCGAGCTAGACTCTGTGGCAGGGTGGCGTATGAGGATCCTACGTGGTCACGTTGGAAGCCGCGAGTGAAACTCAGCGGTTGCGCGCGATACGTTACTTAGAGGCCAGGGGCCTCAGCAGTCGAGACTAGTCTCAAAAGATGACGGCGGATGTTGGCAGATGGGATCGGTGACGACGGCGGACTAGATTCTAGAAGTCAGCATGCAAATTACGCAAATTAATTTTATTTACAGTCATTTGAAAGTATTTTTATGTTTTTTACTCAAAAATCAATAAATTACAGATATATAAAAATTATTTTGAATAATGTGAATTGTATAAAATTGAGTAAAATAGTTAGGAGTGAATAAAAAAATTCCCCCCCCCCCAAAAAAAAATATATGTTTAGAAAATTTGAGTAATTCCAAGTTTTTTTTTACAAGTAAATATAAAAATACTTTCATCATCACTTACTAAAAAATTTTTATTACTTTGATATTGAAGGTCATTTCGCATATTCATTAGTTGGTTTCTTGGGTCTTCTAAAGATTTTGGTAAATTTGGGAAGTGTATTTTTCTGGATTCATACATTTTGATCTTTGAAGTAATTTTATATCATTATGTTGTAGTTTTGTATTTATTAATTTTTTATTTCATCTGTATTCAGTAACTCGTGACGTATAATTTTATTTAGTTTTATGTACAAATTATTTTCTGCACTACGTTTTTGTGTACTGAATATTTCTCTTGCCATTATTTGATTGTTTTACTCTTCATAATTATGAGTGTTTGAAGTTATTCTTATATTATCCAGATGCAATAATTATCTGTAAAATTAGTTATAAGTAAAAACACAATTTTGTCAAATCCCCTTATGGATTCTATATCTTAATAACTTTATATTAATAACTGATTACTGTAATAATAATTATTAGTCCCGTGCTGTACGCCGACACCGGTTCACTGCACCTCATTGTACCGCATCATTGTATTTTTATTTTTATTGTGTTTTGTTTAATGTTTAATAATTACACATAAAATATTAAACAAAAACATCAAACGAAAATTTTTTTTAAACTAAAATTTGTTATTTATTATTATTATTATTTATGTTCAATAATAGTTACATAAATTACGAACCGAAAGTGTATTTTATTTAAATTCTCCTGTACCAAACCAAGTCATCCATTTTATCCACCGTCAAAAAGACGGATTTGACACTTCCGTAGCAAAAAGATCTATTCCAAGATTAGAGTTGTATGGAGCTTTGTTGTTAGCTCGATTATTGAAGTTTATAAAATTAAACCTTGCAATTCTGAATATCGTGAATTTTACAGCATGGACTGAATTCACTGTCACTTTGGCATGGATAAAATCTCCCACGTCCAAACTGAAGTCTTTTGTCTTCAATCGTGTGTCTCAGATTCAACAAACCACTTGTATCGATATATTTTGGCGCCACGTTCCCACCGAGTTTAACCCTGCAGACTGTGCTTCTCGAGATTTGGCTCCTAAAGACCTAGCTAATCAAAAAATTTGGTGGAATGGACCAGAGTTCCTACGTTCACCCATGAGAAATCGACATAAACAAACTCAAACGAAGCCAATGAATCGTATAATATTCTGTGGACATACTAAAAATGTATGATTAGTGATATAGCTTGAATATGTACTCTGTAGTCTATGGTAAAAGTTGTGCGTGCTACAATAAGTATTTTAAAATACTGAAAAATGATTCTTATTGTTATAGTATATGGGCATCGATCATACGGAGCTACATTACAATCACAATTTCTAGGGAAAACATTTTGATGTACCCGGCATACAATTTTATTGCCACCGCTACTTATGCGTGTATGCGTACGCTAAAATTGTTTTTTAGTAATAGTAGAGGGATTCTGCGACACGTAATTTTGTTTCTCGTATATGAAAAAATCACATGACCGTAGTAGTGTGCATGCGCAATATTCCCGGGGTGTGTTTGCTGTTCTCGTATATGAGAACGACAGACGTACTTTATAAACGTAATATGATTTACATATTTAACGAATTTTTTTGATTACAAAAGTTTCAAAAATTTTAAAATGGTCCAATACGTAATATATTTATATGTTGAATTATATGTTATTATATTATTTTATATTATTATTGTTAATTATTAATAATTAATGTACTAATATTGTACTTATTCCATTATTAAATATTTAATTAATTAAAGTTAATATATAGTGACATGTCACTAGTCATGTGGACTTCTGTTGACATTGCTGGGAGAGAGAACTGTTTTTCGTTCATGTCCGACTCGTAGTTTCCCCAGTCTGTGAGATACCGTGGTTTTGGAGGTGTGAGATGGGCAGAATTGTGGTGAATGTCCAGGAGGACGGGCGAATGATCTGATGATAGTTCTGCTGTAAGGTTTTCCAGGTGGTAGTTTAATTTCCCAGCCTTTATGATGGCAGTGTCTATGACATCAGGGTTTTGGTATATGTTGGTAGGATATCTTGTTGGTGTTGAGGGAGCTGTGATAGTTGAGTCGAGTCTGTTGTTAATGTATTTGAATAATGTGTTGCCTGTGGTGTTCGCGGTCCTGCTGTTCCAGTCTTGGTGTTTAGCGTTGAGGTCGCCGGCTATGATTACATTACCGCTTGAGTTTAGAATAGTGTCTAAGTCGGTGGTTTGTAGAGGGGAGTTCGGGCTTTTGTACGCCGCAACAAGGAGTAATTCTTCGTCGTTTGTATTGATTTGGATCGCTGTATTGGTGATAGACGTTGTTGTGATTTTCACGTTGTGGTGTATAAACTTTCTGTTCACTAGTATAGCAGTACCTCCTGCCGGTGGACGACCGTTTACTAGTGGTTTGTTGGTAGCGTAAGTGTGGTAGTTTGGTAGTGAGAACCTACGGTTTGTTGACAGGTGCGTCTCGTTGAGTAAGATGATATCAATTTTTAACCTTTGTACGAGGTCAAGGAGTTCGAGGTGCTTTTGGGCGACTCCCTGGGTGTTCCTAAACATAATTCTGAGGTTAGACATTGTGAGTGGTTAAGAGGGGGATGAGTGCTGATAAGGTTGTTATTAGAGCTTCTTTGATATTTGCTGTTCCGGCGGTCAGCTCTGTAAGCAGGGTTGTCAGCATTTGTATAGTTGCTTGGCTGGTTGAGTTATCTGATTTGTTTTTTGAAGGTCGGGTGTCTTTGCTCCCCAATGCGCTGGCATAGGAGCAGTGAGTCCCGATTTGAGCCGCTGGGGCGGAGGATGTAAGATTTGCTGGGTACACTGTAGGTTGTGTTCGTCTGAGTTTGGTCATGGAGTTTGAAGCTTGTTTGGCAGCTTTTGACTTGAGAAATTCCAGGCATTGTTTGTAATTCGCCGTATGGGAGCCATTACAGTTTGAGAATTTGGGAGCTTCCTCCATGGTTTTCTTGTATTCCTTTGTCCAATGTGGTCCAGCGCATTTGACGCACTTCGGGGTGAATCCGCAAAACAAGCTTGAGTGTCCAAATTTTTGGCATTTAAAGCATTGGGCTGGGTTGGTTGAACGGTAGGGTTCAACCTTGATTGATATGTAGAAAAATGAACGTTCGTTGAATATTGACTTGCTTGCTGGGGAGCTTGG
>JAIPRL010012981.1:0-11246 GCA_025469235.1 Pemphigus obesinymphae
AACACTGAAGATGAGAACATTGTTTTCGAAATACGTATTTGTTAAATAAAAACAAATTCTTTTTGTAGAAACTGGGTATTTATTTATATTTATAAATAATTCTACAAGTAACTCAACACCAAAATAGAAAAAGCCCACTCTCCATCAGAACCAAATTATACATTTTCAAAGCCTACATGCGCCCCACCCTAACTTACGCCTCCCGCGCATGGGCCTCCAATATTTCAAACACAATCTGGTCCCTTCATCGAATCCGTCCAAAACATCATTCTCTGCAAAATCACCAACCTTCCCTTCTACGTTAGTAATCACACCATCAGGAAATCCACCAACATTCCATTCATTCTCAACTACACAAACTCCACCTCCTCCAAACTCAAACATTCCATTTCATCGTACCCCTTCCCACACATCGCGTCTATATCAACCCGTCCCGGCCTCCTCGACGGCTACAAAAGAAACCGTCCTCTCAACTTCTGAAATGAACCCTAACCATCTAAACTCATCACCCCACCACCTCACAACTCCTGATACATCCAACCCTCTGGTAGCAGCACAAGCTTGAGACAGAGTACCCCCGACAAAGCAACTCAAGTCCAAATACTCACTTTTTCTCAAACATTCAAACCATCAATTCTACATAAATAGACACCGAAGGATCGAAGTCATAGAAGACAACCAGCGACGAGCTATCAAGAAACTCCCCCGAACGACTCGAAGATGCCAGCTGGACTTTTAGTTCGTGTGCCGACGGTCAACGACCACCAGAGACCAAGACAACCACCGACGCCGGCCAGGCATTAGTTCGTGAGCCAACGTTAGAAGAATATCAGTGACGAAGACCTACCGGCAGCCAACATCTCGTGAAACGGCAGAGCGACACGGATTTCCCTTGACAACGCCGGCTGGATGAGAGACCGCAAGCCGACCAACACCAAGGGAGAACTTCGTGCCGTGACCTACTTGCATTCACCGACAGCCTCCGCTCGGGTCCACATACACGTCCTTTTCAGGACTCCGCCGACGGTCGCTCTAGCGCGCTTATATTCCGATCGCACCCGGTGACCTGCTCTTACGACAACACCACTGTATCCAGCAGTCAGTCACAAAGTAGTGTATGCCCATCCCTATATTGTTCACCCCGGTAGAAAGACATACCCATTTGTTATAAAACGGTAGGGCCGAGCATATATTGCGTTCGGCCGAGTCGGAACTCGAGCCTGTACGGTTCCAACACTGAACACCTGAATCTTGCTGTACACCTACTTTGTATAAATAATATTTAAATAGAAATAAACGATCGTGATTACCTAAGAAGCCGAGTCTTCGCTTCTTACAACTACAAGCGGTGCCTGACCTAACTGGGGCGCCGTCTCAAAATGTATATACATTATTACATAATTATATATTTATTTCCCGCTTAGTTCGAATCGGCTCAGTTCGGGCTTGGATTAACCCAGATAATTCCATTTGGATTATATGGATCCATTTGAATGCTGAAGCTTCCACTTGCTCAGCTTGGCACATATCATCTTGGAATCGTACAACTTGGGATTTATTTAACATTATTTATAAAAAATAATGTTATTGCTGAATTCTTAAAGTGAAATCTCATTATGACATACATCGAGGTATGATCTATCGGTACAAGTTATTGCCTATAATTAAAAATTATTATAAAATTGTACATCATTAATAATATTAAATATAATAACGATCATTCTTGATACAGACAAAGGTTTTGTTCGTTAGAATTACGGCATCTTTTCATTGTTGTTAATCTGTATTTCAAATCCCCCGCATATACTCCACGCTAACATGACAAACCACCTATTGGTGTGTACATATATACTCCCAAAAGCATACCGTCGATTTATGATATGGTAAACCTACTCCCCTTACTAGCGTAAACATCTTCCAGGAATATAAGAATCGCAAAATCTCTGTCCACCACACCCCCAACATCGCTCTCCAGAAACATCTCATATTTATTGGACGTCGTCGCAAAACCGGATCGCTCTCGTTCCCCAACCGATGATCAAGCTCTACATGCCAGTGACATTTTTTCATAAGCCGGTTTTCACAATTAGTGTAAAATTAGCGGTTCTTGCCTACCCGCAGAACCATTTTAACTCCTCCATTGCTCAAGAAGCACCGCTTGAAACCTCCTCCAGCACTTTAGATTTTATCTAGCTTAATTCGAAGAATTGGTAATGCATTTTTTTATAATATTAATGTTTTTTTTGATACTCGGACTGTTCATTAGAGTGACCATGAACAAAGATAATTTGCGGCCCACTGGTACCTAAAACTACCGTAATACAACGATAGCTCGGTACAAAACTATTTAAGAATCTAACATCTCCGCATCGCACATGATGTTTTCTCAACTTAAGACATAGATTTTACCAATGCCACCATAGACTGGAAAATGGTCCGTCCAGCATGTCTTCTAGACTTGTAATCTAAATACAATACCACCAAGCCACTTGCTACTCCAAGTCATGAACTCTGGCCCGTAATTTGTGTTTATAGTTGGAAACACTAGACTTAGAACTATCTATTCACGCACTGAAAAACTATAATAAAAATTTTTCAAACAAACATTAAATATATGGTCACATGAATAACTTGAAGAACCGAAGAAACTGAAGAAACGATAAAAAATACCAGCGACTACAAATCAGCATCCCTACCTACTCACGACAACGAGATTCTACGGTAACCACAGTGATCAACATTTGTCAAGTATATCAAATGGGCAGACTCAAACATCAACATTGACCTGGATACTCGCCAAGCCTGTAGCACGACATCTAAGGAAAACAGGTAGCAGCTACGTACCGCCAGTCATCGAAGGACGAACAACCAGCGATACCGGAGATTACTAATGATGCACAAAGCAAGACCAATACCAAGACCATGGTTATCTTGGTCTTGATCTTGTTAAATAAATCTTGATCTTGGTCTTGGTCGTATTAATTCAGTTTTAGTCTTGGTCTTGCAAATTCTTGCAGTCTTTCTTTTTTTTATGAATAAGGATTTATTAATTTATATGTATACAAGGGCGGATATAAGGGAGGTAATGGGGATAATTACTCCCTCCTCTCTTCACCAAAGAATTGGAGTAAACTCTAACTTTACAAACCAGTCTGGGTATCACCAGTTAAGTTCCCGTTTCGGTCATGGAAAATAATTCCTGCTGAGCACTACCTAGATTTTTCGGAAGCTTCCCAAAACAGTCTAATCAACTTATTATTCTTCAGCTCGTAATAGGTAGTTGATGAGTTTTAGATAAAATGAGCTGGTAAATAATAAATTGATTAGATTTATTATTCTACTTTTTGGGGCGAAACTAGCTCTGGAAGAAGATAGGTGCATGAGTTTTCATATGATCGGACTCACACTAATGTAAAAGAGTGTTATATATTCCGGTATATAACATACTAAAAGTCACTTTATTGGTATTCTCCAAAGTGAGCTATGTCCCTCCCTTGACCCCTTAATGGGTACCTTTAACAGCAGCTCTAAGCAAAAAGAAGGTTAGATAGTACTGCAAAGTGCTAAATCCATTTCCACCTGAATTATCAATAATCCGAAATTCGATATTGGACTACCCAAAAATGAGACTTTTAATATGTTATATATCTTAGTGTATAACAAATGTTGGCATCGGTTTGAGCCCTTTCTGAATGTTATTGAATCCGCTGCGGCAATTGAAAAAATGTCCACTCATTAGCCGTGTCTGTAATCGTATACCATTGTTGGAACATTTATGTACCTAAAATTCCGATTACGTTTGTACCTCTGAAGCGCAGATCGTTTAATTAAGCATGCATTCATCATAAACTGTTAAGTAATCAATGGACAGAAGTTCGAATCCAGTCACCGGAATTAAGAATTGTTGCAAAATTTACAGTAAAAATTTAAAACACGGTCCGGGAACGTAGTCCAATAGTTGGATTTAAGAATACAATAAAACAGTATGTTGGCCTGCACGGTTTTTTTTTCAATTGACTGATTTATAACCCATCAGAACCCAAATAAATATATACAAAAACGGACTGAATTGGGAACAGGATCCATAATACAATCGGAGATCGTGCATCTAGCCTTCATGTGGCCCAAGCCCTGGATCACCTATGACTAATGCGACTCAAACGGGTAGTTCCCATTTTGGTCGACCACTTCGAAGGTACATTGTGCTGTTTGGGAAATGGCATAAAAAAAATAGGTTGATGCCCTTTTTTTTGCTTATTACTAATAAACAAAGGAGCCCTAGCTGTATCCGCCATTGTACGTAAATAATATAATATATCTGCTTTTACAGATAATGAAAACGAATTTATTTTAGCTACATATATATTATTATAAATGTATTGTAATTAAAATATAGTCATAATAAAATAAGAAGTATGTTTTAAATTACAAGATAATCAATGTACATGACTATCAACGATATTCATCAGAAAAAGGAATGTAGGTACCTCTGTAGTAATTACTGTTTTTGATAACACCAAACTTTCGAAAAATAGTAGGAATTCTGCAGTTTACCCATATATTTGATAGACGATAATCTGTTTCAAGAATATTAAAATAAAATATTGATGATTCCATCAAGAATCTGTGGATTCGGTGTGTAATTGTAAATAATGCATACAAAGAAAAATATATAATAAATAAAATATTTAATTCATTCATTTTTATTTTATATAAAAGCAAGACTTGCAAGAGTCTTGCAGTCAAGTCTTGGTCTTGGTCTTGGTAAGACTGCAAGACCAAGTACGAATTTACGTTCTCAAAATTTAAAATCCGGAAATTTATATATTGTAAAATTATTTTTAGTGCAATTGTAACCACCCCAAATTGGTTACATAAGTCGCTATATAATTTATTTTAATATTAAAAACAGTTTTATGTTTCTTGTGATATCTTATATATTTTCACCACTTAATTTTTTTTAAATAATTGATGACTAATTATAAAACAGATTTTTCATTAATTTCAAGTCTTCATATAAAAATGTATATAAGTTTATTTTTAATTCAATCTGTTGATAGTAAATGTTAATAAAATATACAATAGTAATTAATAATATATATATATATATATATATATATATAAAATATAAATATATATATACTGTTGAAAATGTAAATTTATGAAATTATGAAAAGATTACCTCATCGCCTTTTGCAATTCCGTATAATTTCTGTTTCTCATTATTTTTTGTTAAAAAATCTAATTTGTTAACCTAATTTGATATTTTAATTATCCATTTAAAACCTTATGTAGGTACCTACTTAAATATTGAATCAAATTTATTACCTATAGTCATTTATTTATTTATTTACTATAGTTTTTAAATTAATTATAAAAATTTCACTTCAACTTCCAATATGTGTGAAGATTACGTCTTGAAAAAACATTTATTGTAAATTCATTATTTTAATTTATAACTATACGTGACCAACTTTTTTGAATTTGTTATTGTTTCAGGTTAATCTAAATTACACAAATCGTTTTAAACAATTTTTTTTTATATTTCTTCAGATTTATATCAATTTTTAACCCATTATTTTATAATAACTGTTTTGTGTAAATGAGTGCTCCAAAGTAGGTTGTCAGCCTGTCAGATTTCAAAAATATCAAACGATGTATGTGTATTTTTTATACCCAGTTATGAACTATTTTTTACCAACTTTTTATAATCAGTAGTTGACCTAACTGTTTATATAGGTATTCAATTTTGAATATGAGCATTCATGTAACACTTTTGAAATTACACATTCTTGCACATTATTCATTAACTTAGGATCACTTTGGTTTTACTATTAAAATAATAATTGTTGAAAATTGAAGATACATATTCACTGGGAAAATATACCATTCAGATTTCAATCGTTGATATGATGATATCAATGTATAGGTAATATGTATATTGTATATTTAAAAAGTTTAAATCATAAGTAATAATTTCATAATAATGTAGAATATTGGGCAATCCTTGAAAACGTATTTATTTTATATAGGTACACTAAATAAATGTAAGGAAAATGTTGGCTCATACTAGAATAATCGTATTGTAACTAATCAAATACAAGTGTTGTTACTAAAACAATAATGTGAGGAAAAAAATTTGAAAATTCACTTTCTTAACTTCTTAAGAACTCTACGTGAATTTGTTATAGTAAAATAATTCTAATAACACGATTATAAAACTTTTGATGGATTCATATAAGGTATATCGTATATTGGAATCATTTTAAAATTTTGAGAGGATTACTTCGTTGTTTTGGGCAATTGCGTATATTTTACGTTTTCCCCATTATTTTTTTGGTTTATCGTATTGATAAATTATCCATTGCAATAAATAAATCATTGCGGTAAATAAATTAGTAATTAAATTATTGTAGTATTAGTAGTAGTAAATGTAGAATTACTATGTGTTTTAATATAACACCCTACTAGTCAATTACGTGTTTACTTATCATTTTAATAAGTATCACTTGATATATTATTTTTATACAATGTTCTTGACAATAACAATGATTATCCTGAGTTTCTTAGTCGTCTATTGTTTTGAGTTCCGCATTGTATTACTAGATCAAATGTTAACTTTTATACTCCCACTCATCAAACAAATTTTACGTTGAATTTTCCAATTTCTTAAATTTTGTGTTTCTTAAATAAATATAAGATTGACTTTTTCATAAATCGTACTTTAATTACCTATCTAGTTAAATGAAACTAATATAAAATAAATCTTTCACTATTTTGTTTTAAGCGCATTATATTTTTATCTATTATCTTTGTAAACTATTAGATTAAGTTATTTTATAATTCATTTGTTATCTATTTTATATACAATGTACCTGTACTATATACTACTTAAAATTATAAATTTAATAATACACATATAATTGGATTGCGTCGTCACATCTCGAAACGAATAGATCGCAAAAATGAAAGACCGGTTGACGAGCTCTGTCTTGTTATTTCACCGTTCCTTCGAACACCGTGTTTTTTACTCGGATGTACCGCTCGTACGTGTTTGGCGTACACATCAACTTGATATAAATGTTTTTTTTCTCTTTCACTGTTTAAGAAACAGCGTCCAAGTCTAGTTAAAATTGTTTCTGTTTTTGTTTGTTATTTTTTTTTGTCTTTCGTTTTTTCGTTTCTTGCGTTACGCATCGGTAGTACACAAACTCTGTCTTATTATATTCGCGGGCTCGCGATAAATGCCCTCGGACAAATATTATACCAGCTAAAACCTCGTGGTTCTTTTTTTCTTTTTGTTGAGTGATTCCACAGGTACCATAAATAAAAATAAATAGCTGCCATACCTTCGTGTCATTCGTTGCCAACGTGTAGCTTTCGACGACCACAGACAGGTTCAATTTCTTTATTATAACGTATCACTGACGAAAAAAAATACATACGTGCAATATGGCGTTTTGTAAACATATAGGTAGGTAACGTCAAAAACGTCAAAAACGAGTTGCAAAGTTTTCTAACACGTAATAACGAAAGGACTTTGCGTATTTGAACACAAAAAACGCACGTCAATTCTAGCGTTGCGTAGGTCTTTCACGAAGAAACAAATGAAATTGAACCAAACACATATCACAAGTAAATTAAACAAAACGCGAATGTTAAAATTGGTATACACTTGAGCATTTTAGAGTAATGTAACATAACGTAAGTTATTATTTTCTTTATGAATTTACTATTTAAAATCAGTGTTAATTAATCAGGAATACTAGACGTCTTGTTCTTGTGGTTTTCTAAAAAAAAGTGAACCTGCCTGGTTTTTGCAATGAGCCCTTCAATTGAGATCCAATGCACTTTAAAATCCATAGAAATCAGTCACTTTTATTTTCAAAAGGTATATTTCACAATGTCAAAATTAATAAAGGGAATTATTACTTTGATTGAGTTAAAACCTACAAAAGTTACACGTACATAACTAAATGAAACTTGTTTTATCAAAATTAACTTTTTTCTAAATTATTTCTCTTTATCAATTAGTTTATTTTTCATGCTAAATATGATGATATAGGAGAAATTTGGCAACTAAAAATTTTATTTTTTTTTTGTTATAACGTATTCCATAATATTCTGTTTGTGTATTTCTTTACTGTATATAATATAACGCAATCCGGTTCTTGTTATTTAGATTACATTTGAAGTTATATTTACATTCTTATTTCAACAAAAATTACTACAAAATCGTAAGTTATTGAAAATTTGGACAATTTTACTGGCCATCACACTCACCAATTTATTTTATTATTCATAAATAGTATGTTTGATCCCCTTTTGGTTTATGCAAAATAATAAATAACACACATAATCATACGTGTCATGTTTTATATATCATGATTTGTGATGTGGTTTACCAATAGTATTTTATGCTTATTCAATTCTAAAATATTTCTCAATTTGTTGTGTAACTTTACGTTGGGTAGCACCCAACTTTAATTGTTATATTAATTTATGTTAAAAAATATGTATAGAATATAAAATGTCATAGCACTATTAAGTTATTCATTCTGGGGTTAAATTGAAATAAAAAATATTGAATAGTTTTTTTTTTGATATTTTTATTATGGAACTTATAACCTAACTAATCGACCGGCACGGTACAGTGTTTGATAGCACATCCACCACCCTGAACCTTACGAACTATGATAATAATCGACAACAATATTTAATTGTTTATTATTTTAATAATGTATATATGTATTTTTGTATGTGTTGGACAAGTAATTTCCCCATATTAAATGAAACTTTTTATGGCATTCCGCGACTATGCAATCGCTCTTGCCAGGTTTTTTTTTTCTTCCTCTCCATCTTTGCCGGATGTCCTTCCAACAGTGATCTTCGTCGATAGCAAAAAACGGTACATGGCACAGCCTGCGCATCGGGTAATATTTTACATTATATACGAGTACCTTTGGCCGGTATCCTACCTTTTATCTTTGTAATTGTTCGATCGACTCCACTGGGTCGACACCTCTTCATTTAGTTGTGTTTTAAATATTATTATTATATGAGTATTTTAATCGTTAAGATTATTAACCTATTATTATTTTTTTTTTTCCTAAGTCTTATATCACAAGCTTTCATGACAAATAAATTCATTGGAAAATAAATTATTATCATTTATTAACTTTACATATGTATTTATCTTTAGTTTTAAATGACACTTATTTTTAGAAATCTTATGACCTCTTTCACCAGTATGATGTTCTACGGGTCATAGGATGGCAACCCGTGTGTGTGACCCAATGGCGTCAGTAACCTTGTCTTCACAAAATTACTGTTTTTTAACTATTATATTGCTTATAGTCTAATACGGTGTAGTAGATGAGATGAAGATACTCGGCACAAAATCGTCACAAAATCACCACACCGTGTTTAAATTATATTAAATTATTTTTGTATATTAAAAAAACCACTGCGATACAATTAATCGGGGCGGAACCACAGCCTCCTCGTGGCCTCGGATGAAAACGTCGTTCTTGTGCTCTTCATTGAGTATGGCGGCAACGGCTAATAGTGGTTACCTCTCGCCAGGCTTTGCTAGTGTGAGAGGGGAGGTCTAGACGCCCTGCTAATAGCCCAGCAAGACACGTGACTGAATAAGGCCGGAAGAAGGAGGCCTCACCTGGATCGGCATGGCGACACGGGTGACTCGCTCATAGCGAGAGAACCAGTCTGACCTTAGCTGGTTGGGATCGAAGGGAGGCTACCATGTAAACCTACCGGATGGTCTTAGTTGGCTGTCAGGTAACGGAGATGAATACCTGCACAAAGCCGTGATCCGACGCCCCGTGAAAACCCACGAGATACGTGGTAATTAGGCCGGAGGAAGGAGGCCCCACCCGTTGACTTCGGTCCTCGAGACCCCGCGACATCCCGTGTTGTTTCACGACTTTATCTTAGCCAGTAGGGTCGTTGCAGTTATTCCTTTAAGGACTTTCTGCTATAGGAACAGCCACCTCGAATAAACAAAACGTCTATGTCCGCCCCGTGCTGTGACGTGGAATAGTGTAAGGATATCATTCTAAACACCCATGATATCTTGTCTTAGCCAGCGGGAGGGATTGATAGTGTAAGGGTAACACTTGAAACGCCTTCGTTGCATTAAATTCATTTGCCGGGCCACTTGTTGGGGTAAAGACAATTCTTTATAACACCCGCGGCCAATTTGGTCTCATTCCGCATAGAGAAGGATAACTCGGTAAAAATCAGGCCCTGACATCTACTTGAGAGCCCGAGTAGAAACGCGGCTACAGGCTAGAGGTAGGCCTACCCCAGTCACGAAGCCGCGACTAGTCCCTGCCAGTAGGGTTAAAATGGTAGTCGGTTGATTTCTATGAACTAAATAAACCAACATGAAAATCAACATGTCAAAAAACACGGCCGGAGGGAGACCGGCAACCGTAGTAGTGGTCGGGGCTGCAAAGCCACTTTGACGATCATCAACACACGGTAGGTGACACCCTGACGCGTCTCCTGAGGGACTGAAACATAATAATAACGACGGTAATAATAAGATTGACCGAGTGGCTAGTAATAGCTGAATTGACAAATTACATGACACGACATCAAACTTGACATATAATATTAATATGACGAAGCTCCCCTTAAGAATTAAGAGTGGAGCTGATATTAACACAATAAAGCCAACCAGTCCTGCCATTTGCATTATGGGGTCCACGTAGACGGTATCCCAATTAGGAGACGACCTCTGGTTCTCATTACCTCGTACATAAGAATATCTCATAATAATTTAATAAATACTAAACTCCTTAGAAAAAACCCTGTGGAGGGGCTAAGAATACCTCCACGGTTTCCTCATGCCTGTCGTAGAAGTCGACTAATTGAGGTTGCGTCAGGTCGATAGCCGGAATAAAACTTGTAAAAAAGGTATGAGGAGTCTTAAAACGAATATAGGCGAGTTTTCCCATCTCGTATGGTCGCGGGGAAAACAAAATTTCGTACTAGCGTGTGGAAATAGCCTAAGGGACCAAGTGATCAGTACTAGCCTGACAGCAGCTGCGGTAGGAAACAATATGTTAAAATTAAAAACTTTAGTTCAAGTCAATATAATGTAAGTTCTGGTGTCCCTCAAGGGTCTCATATTGCACCATTATTATTTAACATGTTCATCAATGATATTAAATTTAGCAATTCACATATGTTACTATTTGCCGATGACTTAAAATTATTTC
>JAIPRL010012982.1:0-11246 GCA_025469235.1 Pemphigus obesinymphae
TTATCATTGCTTTCAAATTCAATACATCCACCAAAAGTACCCTGCCCAGTAGCGAAGTGCATCCACCAATACTGACACCCGACGAGCGAAGTGCTTCCACAACCTACTGACCGGCTTTTTTTTTAAAAAATATTTAGAATATAGTACCTGCAGGAGGTTGACCGTGGTCGAAATGCGTATTTCGGCACACGAGACCTCCACTAGTCGACTCCCTGGTAGCAAACGAAGCAGCCAACGAGATTTTTCTCTAAATGGTGGCATTTGGCCTCTGGTGCAAGCCGACAATTAATAATTATACCAAACCAAACATATGTATTATTAATATTAGGTAATATAGATATAATAAATATATTAATATTATTGAAATATATATATGTATATAATATACTAGCTATGAACTTTTAATAATGAATTATTGGTGAACGTAGTCAAAATTTCACAACGTGTATTTAGACATGCATGTGCCTATATGCTAAAGTTGCAGTAGAAACCCACCTTGGTATGACCCCATGGTATTAAATTATCAAATAATAAAACCAAAAATTAACCATTTTATGACATATAGTTGCAGACACGAAATAGTTAATTTATACTCTATAAAAATGTCAAGACTTTAGACATATACCTTCCCCCCCTCCGAAATTCGAATACATTTCATACCGAAATAATAATTATTTTCGAAAAATTGTAAATTGCTATTAAAAAAAAATTGTCACTAACGATTATTGAAATATTTTTACTATAATTCTCATCGCGTAGGTACTTTTAATTTTGTATATTGAACTGGAATATCTTAAAATTGAAAATTAATCCTTTTTATGATATAAAACCTGATTTAAACTTTCTATTAATAACTCAAAATTGGGAAAATATTTTCAAAAAAATGTTCACTTTAATTTTTTTTTAGATACCTACCTTTTTAAGTACCTGGGATTTATTATTTACGGGATTACGAAGAAATGACTATTTTGTCTATTTTTAAAGTCTATTTTGCCGAAATCGTACTTATAACGTTCTTATGTAATGTTTCGTTTTTCGAACACATTAGGAATATTAAAAATCAAGAAACAAACAAATCACCAGTAGCAGAACACGTATTAGAGGAAAACCACAATATACAAACAATACAATTATTAAAACAAGTAAAAAATAATCAAGAATTAAACATAGGGGAGCAATAGAAATGTCAAAGAATAAAAATAACTTGTTAAACTGGGATCTAAATCCACTACAAAATAACTTATTAAAATTGTTACCAAAATAATTAATAAAAACATTGTAATGATCGGTATGACTCATCGATCGATAAGCACACGACAATACCATATGGCCGGGGTTCATCGATAAATGACGTCATCTGTTCTATAAAAGGGAATGTATACGCGCCGAACGACTCAGTAGTTGTTTAACACTGAAGATGAGAACATTGTTTTCGAAATACATATTTGTTAAATAAAAACAAATTATTTTGTAGAAACTGGGTATTTATTTATATATATAAATAATTCTACAAGTAACTCAACACCAAAATATAAAAAAAATAATAATAATTTCATATTTTATTGCCTATAAATTAAGTTTAACATTTACAAAAATATTATTATAAACAATAATTTTAATTTAAGCTTTTTTTCATATGCATTTTTTAATTTGGACTTTCTTCCTCTAGATTTATACTTGAGTTCTTCTTCGTGGACTTTTTTATCTTTGGCTCGTGTTCCTATTAATCTACAGAATATATGATTCATATATTTTTAATTGCCGGAATTTAATTAGTTTAATATAGATTAAAATTATTAATAAGGGTATCTATATATATTATGAGAGGAGAGGACATGGATATTTAGTATATGATTGGTATTAGAAATTAATCTGGAAGGAAGGGAGGGGAGAAAAATAACAAAAAATGTATTATTTCAGGTAATGGAGAATGATATGAAGACTGCTGGTGAAGTCAAAAATGTAAGGATTCGTGTTGAATAGAAACCAAGTACCTGGCCAATTTCAATATGAATAACGAGGAAGAAGAAGAATAATATAACTAGGTATTGGAATAAGTACCTATATTATAAATTATTAGTATAATATACACATACCATATGTAATGGAAATATTTGTATTTTACAATGATAATACAATATTCAATATCTCGGTTCCTTTTATGACCCCAAAATAACCTCCATAAAATATTTCGGCAACGACTGAGACTTAATTATGCATACTTAATAATGAAGGGTAATATGTATATAAGATTAGGTACAAAATTATTTGTATTCTGCAAAATCCACTACCTTTTAGGGTTGAATATACTATTTAATATTTATGTTATTAGTTTATACCGTTAGTACCCGTTTAATCCTTTATACGGATTAACCAATATACTTTATAGTTTATTGGCAAATATATTCAAATAATACTATATACCTATTACAAAAATATCCTTGCATAATTAATATAATCGTCCAGTGTGTACTTTACAAGGCTAAATGCGAAACGATATTGTTATTATATTTCTATATTTATTATTTAAACTAGGTATATATATATATTATAGTTCTAGATCGTGGTATAAAAAGGTTAGGTACAAATATAATTTTTTTCAAAATTATTTACTTCATAGAAGTAAATTTTCGATTTTTAGTAGTTTTCATAAGCGTAACATAAAACTAAATTATAATTAATTATATGTATAAATTAATATATTTATAAATTAGAAAATATCTAATAAGCTACAATCATAGTTTCCATCTTAGATATACATATTTTTATGTATGTATGTATGTATACATGTTTTTCGGTAGAAAAAGTTTTTGAGCAAAGTTCTTTCTGAAAGCAAATACATTTTAATTGATATTTTAAAGAAATCAATTTTCGATTATTCCAATAGTTTTCATAAGCGCAAAGGAATACTACAGTAAATAATCAAAAATTTTTATAAATTGGATAATTTATTTCAATTCCTAAAACTTAAAATGTAGATACACCATATATTTACTGAGGTGGAGGAACGGGGAGGGGGATAAGCCGTTAGCTTGACTTCCAAGACTGGAAATTTATGAAAACCTTCAATAATTTTCTATTTCTGGTTCAATGTCAGAACTGCACCAAATGGGAGTCCCGAAAGGGTCTGATTCCTTCCAGATAGGAAGTTCCCCATAGGCATTAATTAGGAACTAAACAGTTGGTTCCCGAGAGGCTCTGTGCTGTTAGGGAGTAGTACCAGAGATATTATTTTAACGTAAATGAATCACAAAAGGTAATATTACAAATATTTTAATGAAACATCTGTAAAATATCTGTGGATCAAAATTTCACACAGTGGGTTTTTTCATTTTTCGTTGCATTTTATATTACACTATAATATTTGATTATTTTATGTTAATTTTTATTTAGATTTTATATACTTATATATATCTACATTATTATTTTTTCTTTTAATATATAGGTATATTTTTTTATAATTTGAATCAAATAAGCTTTATTATATATTTTTTTTTTTTTCGTAATTTAATATAAAATTAGAAACTAATTATACTACTTATTAAAATTTGTCACTTTTTAACTTTTAAAAATTTATTTTTTTAGTACAATTTTGGAATTTTAAATGCATTTTTAATGCGTTAAATTCACAGTCTTATAAGTACTTATTTGTACTTATAAGTACAAATATTGTCTTCAAAAGTAATATGAAATTTTAGCCCTCCTCGTAGAAAGTTCCTAGCTAAACGACACTGCTTTCCATTTCCTAAAGTCTATACTTTCCGGATTTTTATACTTTAGAAGTATAGTAAAGATCAAAATTCAAAATATAATTTTTTACGTATAAACGTGTGCGAACAAAATAAAATAAAAAACAATTAAAAAATATAGCTCCCATAATTTACCGACTCATTTCTCTGCCGTATAGTGTGGTTGTTTTTTTTAACTTACACGGGACTATATTATATATACAACATAGTGATCCACTAAACGTATAAAACGGTCGTAGAGATGTAAAAAAAACTTATTTTTATCACTTTGCCCGTAAACTATAAACGGCTAAAATGAAGTTTTTGCCGTGTTTTTTTTTTGTCAACAATATATAGTTTTTAGTAGGTACATTATATTTATATACATTAAAAAAATGTTTTAAAAAATCCTCTACCCCCCCCCCCCCATTTCATGTACACGACTGTTTAAACTGAAACTAAATTCCACTGTTATTTAAAATAAATATATTTTAACGTTCAAAAGTTATATGAACAAAATTGTATGTTATTATAAATTGAGGGAAAACACATTAAAGTTTTTTTACGGGCGTAGATATAATTTATTATTATTATTATAATATTATACCGCTATCGTATCAAAGGACGTTTTGTAAAACCGTTTTTCACAATTATGATATTCCGTTTTTTAAGGAATGATTTATAGAAAAAGGCATTGACATCAGATAGAACGTACGAAGTAAATATCGTATTTATACCCCAACACTTCACGTCGATTTAAAATCCCTTTGAATTATAATGCGACCTCAAATTAAAGTCTGTATGTAAGGCCCTGGGTAAATGTCTTTATATTTTTTTTTCTTATACACACATATACAATATACCTACTGTACATAATACGGTGTCCCCTTGTCGTACCCAATGTGCCTATACTGTATTAACGTCTCGCATAACTTTAACAAAACCACTTTACGCAATTTAAAGTTCGTCGAATAGACGTAAGTACAACGAAAGCATTTAAATGCTCGAAAATTCGATTTACAAACATAATGTGAAACCTCCTACCCGACGGTGTAATATAATATCGTGTCATCGCGGTTCCATGTATAAACAGAACATTATAATATAGGTAATATATATACAGTATATACAGGTACAAAGTGAACCGTGGCCAATTTTCCGACTAACTGCACGAGAAAACGGGTAGAAAGCGGTCATCAATCCTATACAGAATGTGACCAAAAGATCTGCCTAGTTTTGTAAGTCGATAAAAAAAATATCATACAAATTATCCAATATTTGTTTTTACAACATATCATACACTAAAGTGTACATACGTACTATAATACATTTTTATTTCCTACTGATAACAATATGGCAATCCATAACCAACAAATTCTTACTATTTCTTACTACTTTATGTTTTTTCCTTTGTGAATATCTACCTCGAATTCGAGGTCTTCGGTTACCCACTGAATAATCTGGTAGTTTTCCGGGTTGCAATTTGTCTACCGGTAAATCACTCGTATAGATATTTACTGGCGGATATACTCGAAAGTGATAGAAAAACTGCGCGGGTCATGCTCACAAATATGTATACTCACAATAAAGTCTGAACGATATAATTTAAGTGACATCATTTTTTTAGTCCACTGAAAACTAAACTATTTATAGTTAGTAAGGTAACATCTATATAATAAATATATCACATGACACATATATTATATAAGCTACTATGTATAAGCCTAGTATACTGTGCACCTATTATATAATATTACTATATAGAATAGAATAACTGAAGTTATAACGGAATTTTCGCCGAAGAGGCCTTCATTTCATCACATATACGGAATAAGTTTAAGAACAATAATTCGACCGAATATAATAATTCGATTTTCTCGTTAGAAAATAAATTGAAGTTCTCGACACTTTATATTGACTATTGGTGTTAAATGCTTATATAAGACTTATCTACTTGTATTAGTAAAGTTGGTTTTATGTTCAATACATTTTGTATAACAATAATAGTGATTGGCTGAGAAAAGTTTGTCCAAAACAATTTTCCCAATAAAAATTTCCCCGAAAATTTAATATAATGTTCACAATTAAATATTTTTTTAAAGTGATTTAATGTTGAAATCCCGGTAGTATACACTGTATGTACACATCAATAATTTCAAATATATGTAGTATCGTCAGTTTCTATCGAAAACCAATACAATACGTTATAAAGCTCACAGCTGATTTATCCCAAAATATTGAACGTACTTAACCTTAATTTAAGTATTTAGAATGCTTATACAAAAAACCTTATATAACCATGATTATATAACTATCTATATATTCCATTAAGTGGTCAGTATAATAGTAATGTACAATAATCTTAAATGAAAAGATCGTATACAATTAGTAACAAATAAACTAAGAAAAATTGTGTATACTTTAAAAAATCCAGTTGAAACATTAAAAATATAAGAAAATTACAGTAATATATCAAGCACTAGTAGAATCTATTATAAATTATGATATTTCTGTTTATAACAGCGACTTATCAAAAAAAAAAAAAAAAATACTAAATTGAATTTTAAAAAACATATTTTAAACAACCCTACAAAGAATACTTTCACGATTTATATTATGCAGATACTACCTACCAGTACTTTACAATTTTACATTATCAAAAATAACCTCACATCGTTCTCCGAGCGTGAATATAATACTAGACAACAATATAATATTATACTCGTATGCATAGCCACTTTATGTGCCATAATATTAAACCACAAAGCAATTATGTAAAACATGATATATTTTTATATTTTATATTGCACAGTGGTATCTATTTGACATCACATAAATTTACATAATCTTACACATAAATCCTATGTAATAATTAATATATAAAGGTATATATATATATATATACTTAAATTAATTTTTACAGATACCTACCTAATACTAACTTACAAGCTAATACATAGAATTTCTATTTACTTCTATTGCGCTTTAATTCCAATTTCCAAAACTCGAATTTGATAGGCATTACTGTGGTTTAAGATAAAATTTGCAAAATAATGACATTATATTTCTTTCAAATGTAATGATCAATCATATTATAGGTAGGTATGATAATTGTAAACTTGCATATCCAAATAAAGTAATATTTTATATTTTTAATCGGTAATATAAAAGACTGAAGGTAAAAATTAAAATAGAAACAATGTTTATTAAAACAATAGAAAGAAAAATATATATTATGATCAGGGCTCAGAAGTTCCAGCAAATACATATTTTTTTTGAGTAGTCTTGGAACATTCAAAGTAAGATATAAATTTGTTTCACACTTCCCTGATGTTGTATACGAAATTTCATTTTGCTAGAGTTTGCATATTTATGGTTTTTAGTGCTATTTTGCTCATTTAGAGTTTTAAGTGCTATTTACAGTCATATTTTATATAATAAAGGAAAATTTATTGCGAGAATTTTTGGATAATACACCGTATTATTTTCTTATTAGATAGAAATGATGCAGTTAGTATTAAAGATGCTCAAGACTATATCATAAAACCCGGATTAGAAAATAACTTAAAGTATATTAAGTCAAACTTTGCCAAATTAACCTCGGTTATTGAAAAATTATAACAGCAACATGTACCATTATCAGATTCAATTAAAATAGTTCAAGATATTCAAAAATCGTTTGAAACTCTATGTGACCCAAATGGAAAAGCTGTTCAATATAAGTTCAATCAGGTATTGGAAAAAAATCGTGGTCTCTCGGCGTTAATAAAAATATCAAAAGTTCTAACTGGTGAAGAAACATCTGGAAATTTAGATAGTCTCCCTGAAGATTTAAGTTGTAATGACTTAACATTTTTTAAGTACGCACCCGTGACATCCGTCGATGTTGAGCGGTCATTCTCGGCATACAAAACTCTACTGTCAAATAACCGTAGATCGTTCAAATTTTAAAATATAAGAAAACATCTTATAATTCAGTGTAATTCTCAAGGTAAATCAAATAAATTCATTTAAAATTATTAAATAATATTATTATACAATAATGCTTAAAATTGTTTTACATATTTATATTAACAGGAAATGTTCCAGAGCCGGACCTACCGCCATATTTTATATTTTATTCTATGAAAAATATAAGTTGTAAAATATAAAAATTTCAATTAGCATATTTTCCAATTTTTAGTGCCATTTATAGCGCTTATTGTGGTGTTTTTAAGTGCATATTAAAGCGCTAAAAATGTACTTTATTAGAGCTATAACTTCCGAGTCCTGATTATGATTAATCAAACAAACAAACAAGTTTTCTTATCAAGCCGGTGCGACGGTGCCACGAGGTCATGTTTAAGAGAGAAAATCGCGGCGGCAATATTGTTGATGCTAGCCGGTGAGCAGTCAGTCACGTCAACGGTGGTTCGCCATGGAGTATGTGAACATCAAACAAAGAAATATAACCAATATGAAGATATCAACCACTTGAAAATATGATTTCCCTCCATAAACTAATATAATATTATAATAAAGAGACAATACAAATACTCTTATTGCAACACTCAAATAATTATGGGCTTCTATAAATTGCTTGACGGTCACATAGCTAGGTATGTTACAAATATGAAATAGTAAAGTTTTTATGGACTTTGTACACGGACTTACTTAGTATACCCTACAACTTGTGCATATAGAAAACAAACACAATCTTCTTTCTCATAGATATATATTTATTTATTTTTAATATTTTACGGGCAAAAAGCCCAGATTTAACTAATTTAACTAGTAGTAATTTATTCAATTCATATTTTTAATTCATTTTTATTCATCTATAATATAGTTTAATAATAATATAATCCTATTTAAAGTTTCAACTAATATTAAGATATAATATATAAAGATAGAAAAAATGTGGGCAGATTTTGTTCTCATTTTAATACTTTAACGTCCCCTTTCTTGCAATTATCTATGTATTAGGCCCGGTTTATACTATCAAATATTTGGCGATTGTCAAATTTCAAATATTTGAGAACTATTTCTAAAACACCTATTTCAAAGTTTCATCAAATATTTACCAATCACTTTGATAAGGGCTGATAAAGTGTTACGAATTTGATTATTTAAAATGAATAAAAATGTTATTCATTAGAATAAAATAAACAGTATGGGCAGTTCTAAAATTTTCTCAGTGCGCAAACTGAATATTTTGGAGTATTATTTTAAAGAACATTTTCAATTTATTGAGGAACTGATATTGTTTATTTATGCATATGATTATTATTATTATTATTCGGCTATATATTATAAATCGTATAAGGACTACAGTATAATAGAAACAATAATAATGTACGAGTATCTACCTAACAATAATAATAATGACAATAACAATAACAATATCGATAATGAATATGATAAATTGATAACAATAACAACTAGCATTGCTGGTGATAATAAATAACAACGTTAGGGGAACACGTACATATTTGTTTAATAAAATTACATATACCTACCCAGTTTGGAAAACTATAAGTGCACTACGAGTTCATCAAGCCATATCTGGCTGCAACTGAATTCCCCTCGTACAATCAGGCTAACCCTCCTTCAAACTTTATGCGTTAGGGCATATATTGATTTATTTTGTGAAAACTGTCGTATAATATTTGGTTGTTCACATTTTTCGAGAGATATAAATATAATACATATGAGATAACTAGATGCTGTGTTACACAAACGACATATAAAAAATGAAGTTTTATAAATTGCGTTTTCACAGATTCGATAAACTAACTGTAAAGTATATTTATCGTGTCTATAAAATAATAGACTGTCACACAAATGTTCTATAAAAACGCAAAACGTGTAAATATGTACATTGCCATAAATTGCAATAAAGTCTTATTACTCCATGGTCAACAGTTAATAGACATCCATAAAAATAATATATCGAACCAAAAACGGGTCGACAATTTATCAAACCGATAGTATGTTCTAGGTAGCATATTATATTTGTTGGATCCATAAACGATAAAATTAATTTGACTGCAGGGCTTATTTTAAGGACTATTTTCTCAATTGCGCTTTTATATGAACTTATTGATTAGTGGAGGGGAAGTGATATATAAGAGCAGCGATGTATTTACAGGGGGGATTTACGGAATAGAATCTTCCCTTGAGCTTGGGTTTTTATGTTTTTATGGAAATATGTAGTAAAATGGAATAATGTAAGCCAAGGGGGGAGGTCCATATATCTATATAATATATAAATGGTTTTTAAAAATACCTACGAAAAAATCATTATTATAAAAATGAAATGCGCAGGAATAATAATTTATAAAATGTAAGTATTAATATTTAGAATTCAAGATTGTAAAACACACGTCTTGTCATATCCCGTATGTAGCTCAGTCAAATTAGATGGAAAATTGGCATCAGTACGGAAAAATTAGGAGCAAGCTGAATTTTTGCATATACGTTAATAATATCATTATAAATAACATTTAAAAAGTCCCCATCGTTATAACTTAGGCTTCAAAGGTTATTTCAGGTCAAAAGTCACGAAATAGCCTTTTTGTAAATGTCTCGATTTTTATTTGTTGTACTTACAACAAAAAGTTTTATATAAAATTAGTAGAGAAGATAATTATCTACAAAAAAGGTTCTCATGGTATACGACTTTCGTAGAATTGTAATGTACATATATCTATAATGCACAATTTCTCAGCTACTCAAAAATACTTTAAAAAGAATCAATCGACGCATTTCCAATACGTGACGGGTACATAATAGAAAAAAAAGCTACATTTTTTTGCAAAGAGAGTGATTTGAGGCACTTTTACTAGCCTAACTTTTATATCTAGACAAAAATATGTTATGACTAAATTTATAAACAATTAAATGATGAATAATTTTTATTTGACATTTTTTGTCGTAAGTATAATATTTATTGAGCTTCTTCGAAAAAACCCCGATTTCGGGAAGATTAATCCCCCTCACCAATTTTTTTTTTTTTTTATTAGAGTATATCCCTTGAAAATTTTCACACTCATTACTTAGTCTTTTCTTAATTTTTTTTATTCCTTCCACACTATACTTGGAAAATTAATGCATTTGTGTTATTGTATATTTTTATAGGTTAATAATAAATTAAAGCCGTAAAATAGTTTAAAACGATTTATCATATAAAAAAATACATAATTTTATAGAAAATTACTTTTTCTACAATTTTTCTTCTTGAACTTTTTGTTATACGGCTAATAAAAAGCGAGATATTTACGAAAAGGTTATTTTCATAACCTTTGACTTCGAATTGACTTTTAACGTATTGTTTATGACGGCGTAATAAAGGTGTATACTAAAATTCAGCTTTATGGTAATTTTTCCGAGTTGAAGACTATTTTTTTGGAGACGAGAGATCATATTATTATTAT
Organism: Pemphigus obesinymphae; assembly: GCA_025469235.1. Classification (NCBI taxonomy): domain Eukaryota; kingdom Metazoa; phylum Arthropoda; class Insecta; order Hemiptera; family Aphididae; genus Pemphigus; species Pemphigus obesinymphae. The sequence goes on from JAIPRL010012982.1 coordinate 11,144, forward strand.
TATAACTATTACTATTACTATTACTATTACTATTACTATTACTATTACTATTACTATTACTATTACTATTACTATTACTATTACTATTACTATTACTATTACT
>JAIPRL010012983.1:0-11244 GCA_025469235.1 Pemphigus obesinymphae
GTGTTGGTAAAAATTTATAAGACATTAATTTTACAAAATCTTGGGTTACAAAAACCCAACTAGTATAGGACCAAAAAAATCCGGGACCCAACTAGTGTAGCACCTAAAATAATCCAGGACCCAACTACAGTACACTACCTGTGATTACCCCATGGTGTTCGGGACCCAACTAGAATGCTCCGAATAGATGGCAGCATCTATCGAAAAAAAAAAAACACTTGGATCTCTTTACCGCTAAACAGATTAGTATTCCCCGCACCTAACTCATTTTTTCAAAAATGTTACTTAGACCCCTTGACTGCTGCTGAGGTCCTCATTTGTTTTTGTGCCTATGGTTTTTTTCAGGGTTTTTTTTTTTTTTTTTTATCTAATTTTACATTCTGAACGTACCTATAGCGATGGCCCGCTAGTGGTTTTACAATTATGTTTTTTTTCTGTTGAAAACTTTTCTACCAAAAAACTTATTGCTATCATTACGCATACTTATCCATTTTCAAGTTACAAATTAAATCTATTTGGCACTTTAAATGAGGTAATTTTTAATTTTCCTAATCATTTTTTATGCGTAAAGAAAAACTACCAAAAAAATTACGAAAACAGCAAAAATACAATTTTATCAAATCGAGATTTTTTTTTATTTCATCGTAATTAAAAAAAAAGATTTTAAAATTGAAATTTACACCGAATATTTAATTTAATACTATATTCACACTTTAAAATTTTAAATTTTAAATTTTAAAAAAAAATTGATTTTTTGCAATTTTGGGCTATGACTTTTAGTTTTTGAAGTTTGTAAGTCGTAAAATAATTAAATTTGGGTTTTAAGTTTTGACAATTTTACACAAGATTTAGTTAATCTATAATTAAACTCTCGTAAATCCATCGTCACGATTTTTTTTTTATATTTTTTTCTGATATTTCATTATACCTATTTTCGGTATCTTGTTTATTATATAATATGTTTAATGTTTAATAATATACGGTATACCTATTAATGGGTCTAACTCAAAATATATACGTTGAATTAAATCCAAACCAATAATTAATTAATGTAATATTGACTTCGGACTCAAATCGAATAATCAGGTTGCCGATGAACCCGAACTCGAATTTGAATCCATTGGCGTACGCACTCTAATAATCTCTGTATAATAATTTTTATAATAATAATAATAATTTTATATAAATTATACATTTTGGTATGGATTGGAAGCGGCGATTGTCTGTCTCTCTCTACCACACACGTAACATGGAAATTTAGACCGTTTCTATTTCCAACGTACCGATGAATCTAGTGATGCGATAAGGACTATAAACATTGATATGAATTTGTCGTAATGTATACTTTAGATCGACTTTCCCATATTTTTGATTTGTTCTCTCCAAGTCCGCCAAAAATTAAGTTATTATATATTCAGACGTTTAAAATTTGACATTTGGAATTTTTGTGAAAATCGAGATAAAAAAATGTAAATGAGTGGGAAAGTCATTCTAAAGTAGATTTTACGACGAATTCAGATCAGTTTTCAGAATCCTTATCGTATCACTAGGACAATGGGTATGTCCAAGGATTGAGCGTCCTTTCAAATATACGGTAACCGTATTTATTGACATGTGCGAGTGAACACACCACCATTATTATACCGAACGTATTTACACGTACTAAAGACGAAATACTACTCACACAAACACACTGCGTAACGTAAATAATTTAAATAATTGCCTATACACAACCCCTTAATAAATAACCGCTTCCAACGCCGTTAAGATGTAAAATCGATAGAAATATACTTTAAAAAAATAAAACGCATAATATCACTGTAAAACCAATACGTTCCTCATCGCTTCGATTAAAATCTAATCATAATATCTGGACGATATATATATATATATATTATGTTTTGGTTATCGCGCCTATTTTCCTATAAGTCTGAGTTAAAATATTTGTTCGTGTTTGGAATGTTTATAAATTATAGGTACTCGAATTCGAACTATTCCATGCATTCCGACTTCATAATCAAGTTCGGTTTGGGTTTACTGTACGTATTCCATAGAGTTCGATACTAAAACCCGAATTGAACTTTCGATGTTAGCCGTTAGGTTCGATTTATCAAACTTTGAACCGTTCAATTCTGACCGAATTCAAAATATCGTGGTAGATAATACGAATAATATAAACTGTATTTCGTTCTAAACTAGTGAATCTGTTTTTTTGTTTTTCATTTTACATTTACAGTTTTCGGTTTGTAGTGTAATAGTTTGTGACGGTTTTTTTTTACTCTCGAAATCAAATACACGCCAACGTTTTTAGCATTATATAGGTATGTGTGTGCCAATTCAAATTTCCTTAAATTATTCTATTAATGATACGAACAACAATATTAAAAATTTAAGTATATATACAAACATATACGATTTTTTTTTTTTTTTTTAAATAACTTTACAATTAATAATAGATATATTGTCTATGTATAATAATTGTCACAAATATAATTAATTTATATTTATAGCTAACAAAATAAACTTTATGACATATGAAAATTAAATAGCTTGTTTTAATTTTTGAACAACAAGCCGAAATTTCTTTGACTTTGTAAGAAGGTACATTGACTTTATTTTAATAACTGCATTATAATATATATATTGATGTAATGATTTGAACGAAACATTAAATCCAATTTTATATCTTACTCCATCTCTATATTATTATATAATATAATATATAAACTATCAAGATAATTTTATTTTAGATTTGATATTATATATATATATAACAATTAATTTAATTGCCCTTGCCGTCTTACCCTTTTTATCCCATTCGGAAAAAAAAAAAAAAAGTAAATGTTTTATATATCGTTTTAGGAAACCGGAAAATACCTATCGGTTGGCCCGTCGATTTTTTACAGTTATTCGCAGTATTAAATTTCCGCAATTTGTTTTTTATATTATTATTATTATTATTCAAACGTATTTGAATGGACTATACCTAATAATTACGTCGGAAAAAGGCAGATATTTGTGGTTTGCTATATATATATATTTTTTTTTCGTTCATTGTACCCAAACCTTACCTAACCTAACCTACCAGCGAAACAATACACACAGGCCATACCGGTATACACAATGGGTTTACAATAATATATTGTGTGAGGTATGCATTTTCCATCTGGACGAATTCGCGTAACTTGGTCACTTTGGACGCCAAAAACATTTTTAAAACAGCTGAAGAAATATTAGGCGATTCTTTGAAAATCTCTACACGAGTGTCTCGGCTAATAATGGAAACGATAAACGGATAAATTTAACCGGTGTTCTTGTATAGGAATTACCTACTATTTAAAAGAAAATATTTAAAATATAAAACTATAAACTGTACGTGCCTATATATAGTTTGAACGAATAATACGTATGTTAAAACAGACAAGTAGAGGATGTAAGCGTTTTTCCTATCAAACAGACTACTATATAGGTGCAGGATGTATATTGCATTCGAAAAACGATTCTGTGAGCGGAATTTCTGTGTAAGTATGACTATTACTGTCAATTATAATATGTTTAACGTTACACCATACAAAAATTTGGTTTCTTTGTAGAATTTCAGATAAATATAGCTAAAATGTATATTGTGTTCCTGCCTTTGAAAAAAAAAAACAACAAAATATGGCTAGAACAATTAGCGATCTCATTGGTGCAAAATCAGTATAAAAAATATGTACGGACTTATAGGTAAAAAAAAAAATATTTTGTAAAACTTAATCAACATAGAAAAAAACGTAATAGGTACTCATAACCTATGAAATAATACATACCCTATGAAAATATCAAGTCTTTAGACCTATTGGCCATTAACCCTCCTCCCCTTCCCCGAAATTAGAATACATATCAAACCCTAATAATAAACTATAATTTTAAATGGCTATAAAAAAAATTTCATTACTAATTTTGGAGAGTGACGTACGTTTAATCTTGTGTTTAATTGTCAAGCCTTAAAACTAAAAATGTCCCCTTTTAGGACTTAGTAGAACCTCAAAATCTAAAACTTCTATATATTTCCCAAAATAGCAATAAAATAAAACGTGGAAAATTATACCATTGTTAATATTGTACTAAATTATATATTCAGTGTAAATTTATAAATTTAAATATTTAAGAATCATTATTTTCGGAATTACGTAAAATGACAAAAATCGATTTGGACGAAATTGTATTTTCACCATTTATACGTAATTTTTCAATAATTTGTCTTTACGCATTAAAAACATATTGGAATATTTTAGATATTTCTACCGGAAAATGAGTAAACATTTAATGATTGAAACAAGTTTTCTGATGGAAAAATTGCTTACTGCAAAAAAAAATAAAAATCATTATGAAACCATACTAGCTTATCAATGCGCTCAGAGTCTAAAATGCTAATATTAAACATAGCTAACATGAAAAGTATAAATAATATTTTGCGAATTTTGATTTGTCGATAACTTTTTGATTATAAATTTTCTGTATGTAAATTTTAAAAAATCATACCTATATATAATATTATTAATAAGAATTACTGAGAAGTGATAGTTTTATAATGCAAAGAAGATTTTAATCAAAAAGTTATTACAAATACTATATTGTTAAAATAAATTGAATTATCTTACATTCTTATCATAGTTTAAATCCAAATATAATATTGTTGGACTAATACATTTGAATACAATTTTTCATTTAGTACTGTTAGTTGCAAGTTTTGGACGATAATATATTTTTTTCGAAATAATTAATAAATTGTCCATATATATATATTATATATAGGTATACAATCTTATTGTATACAATTTTAAAAATGCGAAATGTAAACTCAAAATGTGATTATTATAAGTCCATTAAGAAAAGCAAAATTAAAAATTTATAAAATATATAATATTGCGGGTTAAATCTTAGAAAAGGTATTCTTGAAGAATACAATTTCAAAGTACAGCGATTTTTTTAATTTCTTTAGCTGTTTTAACAATAACGATCAGAGCATTCGCCTTAGAGTACTTACATATATTTTTTTAGCATAAAAAGATATGAATATATGAAATAATTTCGTATATTTTTGGTGGAAAATAGATCTGCTTGTAAAACATTACATCTAACTGCAATAGACTTTTGAACAGTTATTTAGGAAAAATAAAACAAGTTAAAATAGGGACAAATAAGGTAAATCAAATTGTGATAGATACCCGTTGATGTTTTTTAAATTCACTCTTTTATGAAATGCGAAAAATTATAATAAGTGGATTGAAATATTTATACAAGTACCTACAATGAAATTTCTCCTTTGTGAATGAAATCGTTTTTAAACCGGCGGCGTTTCGTTTCTAGAAAATGCAATTTTCCCTTTTATTTTTTTATCAATTGATAGAATATAATATGAGTTGGAATAGTTTGGTTCTATTTTGGAAATACATTTTTCTATAACTTTGGTCACTGGATTGCAATTAAATCATACCTCTATATTTTTACAGCTTAAAAAACACGATCTAGGAAGTATACGAGTATATATAGATATCAATATATATGTATAGAAATTCAATAATTGTATATTTACAAGAAATTTTTTATTCGGTAAAAAGATTACTTACTAATAAAAAAATATTTGATCAAAATACGATATTTGTTAGTAATATAATATAATATAATATTATATATTGATAGAGGTATATACGAATAAGCCTATTCAATTTATTGAAATTGAATATTTTAAAATTAATTTCTTTTAATGGCTATTATTTTTTTTATTTATCTATGAGTACCAAATTAGTAAATACAGTTTTGCTTTAAATGATTTTGCATTACACTTTAGTAGTGTGTAATTGTATAGATACGTTTTATCCTCGGACGATATTTGTCTGATAAATAATATTTGATACATATTATACCTATACCTACTTAATAAATTTCAATTTATTTACATAGATCTAGTACCAATTTGGATTTTCTTGAAAAATATTTCGACTAATCAAACAATAACAATATTGATAGATAGCATTGATATAATATTATCAATGATTGATAGGTATATAAATATTATCAATATATTATTATATCTATTTTTATTCTATATTCCTGGCAATTAGCGTGTACATATATATATATATATATATCATATTAATAAATAGGTTCGTTCTATTGACCTAATCTATTTGAACTGCATAACATGATTTTTTTCAAATTTTAAATAGTAAATACTTAAATTGCCAAGGTTTTATTAACTCAACAAGGCTACAGCCCACGCAGACGATATATGTGGTAAAATAATGTGAATATTTACTTTAAATTTGTCCATCTTATTGTTTACTATATATATATATACATAATATAATATAACAATAACATAAATATTGGTACTATTCGTTTTATTGGTATAAGTACGTGTATTATAATAATTATATATATTTATCGAAATACATTAATACCTATTTAATGTCGATTTTAATCGGTTGCAGTAAGTACTAGAGTACAAACGAGAATAATTTTGTTCGTAAATATTCCTCGTAAATAATGTAATAAAGTAATATTGATACTATACCTAATAGCAGTATTATGTTAGTTTTATATTTTCTTTAATTCATATTTGAACAGTGAAACACACAAATACCGTGGCCAAAAAACCGGTGTCGCACACAATTTTCATTATTACCGCACATTATTTTGTTGTTTTTTTTTTTTTTAAAACAATAATCACAGATAAATAATTTAAATTATATTAGGTAGGCGGGCCCGGTGCTAAGGTATTGGATACAAATAAACCATGCGTCGTTTTATACAGTTCGAAAAAAAATTGATGACCTGTATTATTTTTTGCTTATTTACATTTTTAAAATGTCCGTTTTAGGTCGGAAAATGTTTTGGGACGGGCCTGTATAGGTAGGTGCTATAAATTAATTTTATTATTATATAGGAAATCCAGATTAATATGATGATTTCCAACCTCCGTTGGGAGAGGAACTCCGAGAAAATAAATTACCTATATAGGTTGTAGTCCAATAGGTAATAATTACGGTACATTACCTGCAGTTTCATCGTCTAAATACCCAAATGAACATTTTTATCAAACACTTAAATTCGTTGAATTCAAAAACTTATAATTTTTTTATAAACTTATCGTAAATTATTATCGATATAAATTGTAGATAGACGTCGAAACGTTTGAAACACGTACTCGGATATCGAATATGAGGCGAGGTTCCAGACAAGATACAACATAATATAGTGTGTGCCGTATATGGTTATTATATAATATATGACTCATTAATTTTTGATAAAACCGTAGTGTGTTTATGTGACGTATTATCAATGAATACAGAATAACTTGATGAGTGGTTTCTTTGGTTTTGAAAATTGTGAAAATATTCCATCAAAATTAACCGGAACGTCACCATTTGCTAAATAATTTACCTGAAATCCGCAGTCTATCGATGTTCACTCAAGCAGCTGAATACCCGTTTTAATATATATGAAGCAGATAATACGTATATATATATATGCTATATTATCAGGGTTTTTTTTTCTTCCAAATGAAATAATCATTTTTATCATACCGGATTTTTAAAATTTAACGGTTAACGAGTATAATAACGTATACATAGAATATTTTGAATCCTATTTATAAACACTACAACTGAAATAAATATATACGTACATATATATATATATATATTATGTATATATATATATATATATATATATTATGTATATATTATATATATATAAGTGGGTACACTCGAAAAAAAAAAAAAGAAGAATATCCTGCGGTATTTACAGGTCTTAACTGTTTTCATTATTGATTGTCTCGCAGTTTTTTTCATTTTTTTTTTTTTTTTTTTTTTATGAAAAACCGACTTAAGACCGATTAGTTGCAGGAAGCGAATATATAATATATATATATATATGTAGGGGAAACAAACGTACAGACTTTTTTTTTTTTCCCCTCGTCCCGGTTATATATACGGACGAGAGGAGTCTGCACAGTGCGTTTAAAGGATTGTCGCGCGCGGCGGGCGGCGCACACATTTATATTCCACGTGCATTGTCGTGTTCCCTTTTTTTCGCCTTCAAACATTCCGAGTGATTTACGCACGTAATACAAGCCGCCTCGGTTTTGAGGTTGTGTTGGCTATAGGTAAGTATATATATATATATATTTTTTTTTTTTCGTCGCCTTTTTAAAAATAATATCTCTTTTCGGCTTCTGCCCGAAAGGGTTCCCCTCCGAGTCGCCCACACAGGACTACAAAGGGCTACCTATATATATATATACGTACTTTGTGTTTTTATTTTTCTCCCTCTTATCCGCGTATCGGCTCCAACAGCTACCGCGCGCGCCTTATACATATAATATATAGACGTTTTAACGAGGATACGCTTATATATATATTATATATATATCGACGCGAAGGACGTCCAAACCCTTTTTAAATATCTCGTCGAAAATGGTGAAAAACGTTATATTTCATATTCTCGTCCGATGACTGTGTGAAATATAATAATATATAAGGGGCATAATATTGTGTTTTTCGCCAAAAACCGTCCATTTCGGTCGCGTTCACCGCGCGTGCGCGCGCGCGCCAATACTTGTCAATTCATCAACAGATAATTTCTTCTTATTCTTTTTTCTTTTATTTTTTTATACAACTCATCCCTGCATCCCGTCATCCCTTACATATTATATGCGCTCTTCTATATTTTTCTTCGCTTCTATTGTAAATATAATAATAAGAATATAAAAAGGTGTCGGGTCACCCGTCAGGAATAAATTGCACGTGCGTCATATATACTCTTATTATATATATATGTATGTATGTATATATATATATATATATATGTATGTATACGTACACAAGTATAATAGTATAAGCGATAAACCTGCAGCGGTGATGACGTGCGACGGAAAAATAATATATATGCTCGTGACGGATATTTCGACGATAAGCGCGCGATATTTCTTCGGTAGGTATATTGTAGCCAATGTGACCGTATAGTGTAGTGCGCCTATTATAATCGTTATATTATGTATATTATATCAAAAATAATAACGATTCGCGTAAACTAACGTTATAACACAAATAATATTAGGTATACTTTTTATAAATCCGAGTGTTCGAAAAACATTATTCTTCTTGAACCATTATGGGCAAGGCTGGGCAAGTTAACTATATTTTTTAACTCGTTAAGTTAAGTCAATTGAAAATAATATAATCTAAGTTAAGTTATAAAAGTTACTCGTAGATTTTGATTGACTTTTTAAAGTTAAAAGTTAATTTTGAAAAAAAAGTAACTTAATTTAGTTAAAAGTTAACATTTCTCAATTAGGAAATAAAATTCGATATACCTACCTATATATCGTGAATAAGTAAAAAAGGATAGTTAGGTACGCTCTTTACGCCCAAAAAAACTACTGGGGACTTCTTCTGTTTTAAAAAGTGTATACGTGTAAAAATCAAAATACAACACGTCATTTATATAAGAAATAAATAAGAAATCAGAAAATAACTCCTATAACTGCCAAGATATCTACTTTCGTATGAAGTTAACACGTTCATTTTAATAAAAATGTAACTTATTAAGTTAAAAGTTAATCTGAAAAAAAAGTAACTTAACTTTTGAACTTAATTTTAACTTTTAACTCGTTAATGGCCAGCCTTGATTGTAGGTACCCGAGTATACAATATTATCTCCGTACGGACGGAGAGAGTTCATCGAGTATCAATCGCATAATATCTGACGTCGATACGAGGTCGGCACTGTGGTCCGTGTTTACTTTGCAGGACGTTTGCGAGACGGGTGTATATAATGTACGAGCAGCTCCGAATAATGATAATACGAGTATAATATATTATTATTATCATCTTTGAAAACAGTAGCCACGGCGGGAGGGCATTTTTCGGCACTTATTCCTGTTGTACATTTGTACAAACGTGTATTATTGTGTGTATCGAGTGAAGAAGAAGAAGAAGAAGAAGAAGAATATATAACGTGAAATACCGAAAATATAATAACACGAATAATGAATAAATATATATTCTGGGGGTGCGGGAATCATTAATTTCGGCCGTTGAACGTCCGTTTCGCTGCTGCACCAGTGTCAACACACTCGACGATGACCGCGTTTAAAAACCCCTTTGGCAACCTCCCGTGGATACGTCCTATACGCACGCACAACCGGTCCCTTCGGACACCGAACGCACGTCGTTATCGTTTCGTATACGGTGCGCGTACATTTCTATGCGTGCATTTACACGCGGATGGAAGGGACCCGCGATAATGATGATGATGATGATGATGATGATAATGCGCCTGCAGGACAAGAGTGAAAAATGAAACGTCTTGACTTTATTAAATGCTGCTGGACGTCCTTATTACACGTGTATAATGTTTTTACTCCTTTCATTTCGCTGCGCAAACAGATGCAAACTGTCCGGTAGCCGCTGGCAGCAAGATTAATGGACTCGCGTGTTTTAGACGAAGAGATAGATAGAGAGAGAGAGAGAGAGAGAGAGAAAAAAAAAAGTACCAAGACGAAAAAATAGCTATATAATAATGTATTATGTTCTTCTTCCACGTGCGCAGGTGTATAAATTCGGCGATTTGCCGAATTTTTCCCCTCGCAATAATATAATTCTTCGTGTTCACTCACTTTCGTTGTGAAACTCGATGTGAAAATACGCGTCTTTATTTTCGTCATTTGCATTATCCCGTGTACGTTCAAGAGTTCTACAAAATGCCAGTACCCGAGTAGGTACTGCGTATATAGTACGTACCTAACCTAAACAATTTGTACAACGAATAATATCTATACTCCACGGACTAAGATACTATGGACTGGTATCGCTTAGATGGAGGGTGTAGAGGGGAACGGGTCGCAAAAGTTTCATAAATGGAAATCTGGCGTAGCTAATGCTCTATAACGGTTTAATTTAGAGTTAAGATATCATTGCCATGATATTTAAAAAAAATTCCTCCAATTACTTAGTGTTCAATATAAGAATGAATGATTTAAAATAAGTCATTTATTTATTTATTTTATTAATTCACGCCATTACTATTGTGTTGAAGATGACATATTTGACATATTAGCATATAATTATATATAGTCACAGAACACTGACTGTATTTATATATAATTATCATTTATTTTGATAAGTATTTTTCGTGATAAGATAATACGTTAATCCGTAATTGTATTATTTATATACAATTTTGTAAAATTTCAAT
>JAIPRL010012984.1:0-11242 GCA_025469235.1 Pemphigus obesinymphae
CAAAGCTGAACCCTGATGTACCCCTACTCTGACCCTAAAATCCTCAGTTTCTCCACACAGACTTCTCACTCTTGTACTCGCCCCTTCATACATATCTTCAATTATGTTCACATACACCTTTGGTAGTGAAAATGTTTTTGTACACGGATAGCTTTATTTCAAGAATAAAATATTTCGTCTGTGACGTCAAATCTTTTATTGATATTTTAATGATTCCGTGAACTTTTCATTTTTTATTCGGCACTGGCTTAAATAGTTCTCTACGTGGTATATTTTTTTTCTTGTGCCTTTTTCAATGTCATTCTTATATGACGATTCTATTAAAATTGTTGTTTTACCCCTTTTTCGTGCATTTTTTTTTTTTTTTGTTTGTTCCAATGTCGTCTGAGGAACTCCAAATTGCTGAACAGCTCTTTTGTAACCCGTTTCTTTTTTAAGAACAACTGAAATTGCTTGGTCCATAGTTTCAGTGGTGTAGTTATGACTTTGTTCTGGGGGGGGAATAAATTAATTTTTAAGTTAACATATAGAGTGGGGGTCTACGCCACCACACTTTCAATTTAAGTTTGGTAACTTTTTTTTTAATATACTATTGTACACAGTTATATATATTTTATGATAAAATATACATTGAAAATTCGAAACAAATTAATTTTATTGACTTTAACAACTCATCTTTTTAAATAATAATTTATAAAACAAGGTCATAGGTTTTTCGAGGTACATAGAACAATATTTAATAATTGTTTAATAAAAAAATATAAAAATTAGTACTACGTGTAAGTATTTAATTAGTATGCATCAATAATTTTAATTTAAAAGTAGGTACTTACACGTTTTGGAACTTTACATGGAAGACTGTCACTATTTATAATTGATTTATTGAAGTCAGAACACTCAGAACTAACTGAAGGCCGATTGGTTTTTTTCTAGTTTAAAATTAAAAATAACAAATTTATATAATTATTACTTACAAAATAAATATTTCAAAAAATTCAGTTTTGAGTTTAATACTCTTACCTCATCTTCGTTTTCTTGTATTTCTTCATTATTAACATTATTTACTTTTGTTTTTTTTTATTAAAAACGAAAGAATGGTATTATTTCTTTTTTTTCGGGTTCATAAGTGTTCTTATCCATAGTAAATATTAATTAGTGTAGCAACAGTATTAAATACACAGACTGAAATTTAGATTTCAAGTTTTAAGTTTTAAACATACATGGACAAAATGTAATATATGACAAAAGGTAACATAAACATAACACGTGTGTGAAGTCAAGAACTAAAAAAATAATTTATTAAATATTAATAATATAAATTAATTATATGAATAATATTGTTAGAAGATAAAAATGATATAATTTTATTATTTTGATAAAAGTTCAGCGTTGACATTTTACACATGGTTCGTGGCCATAGGTAGTGTGTTAGTGGTTATAATATTATGGTTACAAAATAGACAACGCTACAGTGATGTAGGTTTTTGGTGCTTTTTGAAGAATCTACGGAGGACACAGAATACTTGTTAATTGTTTTGTGACCATAATATCTAAAGCCCTGGTTATTACTTATAATCACAATTAAATATTGAAAAATAACTGGTTTTCTGCATAGCTCATTTCGTATGAATAGGTACAATTTTAGAACCAGTATAAGGACGTGGTAGGTTAAAGATATCGTGTTTTTACTTTACAAATTATATAATATGTATTTCTGATCTATTATAATATAATTTATATCAGAAATCTAAAAAAAAAAAAAAGGCTCTAGGGGGTGATCTATCCCCATCATCACCCCCCACCCCCCATAACTACGCCACTGCATACATTCCGATGACCTTCCGTTTGCCTCTCCGTCTTCCGAACGTAATTTCTTACCATTTTACTAATATAAGAAAAAATATTTTAAGAATAGTGCAATTTTAACGTAAACTAATTTAAAAAATTGATAACAAAAAAATTAACGGGGCGGAATGGGACATGCTCTCACAATACCCCGCATACTGCCCCGTTCCGTTGTGCCCCAACATATAGTATTGAAAATGTAACAATGTTTTTGTCACAAAAATGTGAATATTTATTTAGTATATTAAACAAGAAAAACAATGTATAGCAAGTACGTAATCTGATAAATACATTGAGTATTGATATATATATATCCACCGATAGTAGAAAGCTTAAAATTCCAGAGAATATTTCTGTAATGACGTTGACAACCACTAAGAAGAAAGGATTTTTCGAAATTCGTTTTTTAAGAGGCGTTGTGAGTATTAGTTTATATTCAATGTTCAGCCTAAACTACTGATTGTAGAGAGATGAAATATTTAGAGAAAAATCCTCTAATAACATAGACACCTACAAAGAAAGTATTTTTCGAAATTTCACCTTTTAGTTTGGAAGTGGGAAGTGGGTTTTAATTTTTTATTAGCACCTAATCCCATACTACTCTGATCGCATAAATTTGAAATTATTAGAGAATATTCTATTAATGGTATACCGCGCCTGGTATAAAAAGGTTTTTTTCTAGCAAAGTCGAGTAATTTTGCTGGTATTATATTTGTATAAATATCTACCCTATATGTTTCAATAACCCTATATAACTATTTCTATCTTCTAACAGTGCCTCTTGAATTAAAATGTCTTCGTCATAATGAAATGTTATTTTAATATTGTTCATAACATGAATGAAACACCTAATTAGCATATTTAAATACACTTATACAATGTTGTTTAAAGAAATAATTTCACAATATTTCGAAATTTCATTTTTTTAAATATTGACTTGAATATGAACAAAACACATGCCACAGATATTTAAATATACATATATGTATGTTTCCACAATTTTTGTCAAAAAATAATGTTATAATATATTCAAATCGGGTTATTTAAAATTGTCTATTGGCCGTATTATTTAAATCATGTCTGAAATATTGAATTTACGTAGTGTGTGTTTATAATACATTTACAACTCGATAAGTACTACAAAATTTTCATTTTTTTTTTTTTTTAATTAATATATAGTTAAAAATATAATTTTCACTACATTTATATGTTCCAATAATGTTATTACTGTCCGAGAATGTCGGTATCTTCGACGACCCGGCGCATCCGGTCGTCGCGTGTGATTTGCGTACCACGCGACGCTGCATGATGATGATAATGATAATAATAATATAATGTTACCGGTTTTTCTTCCACGATTTATCGTAAAATGTTATCTGGATGGACGACGACGACGACAACAAGGACGGTGGGAGACGCCGAACGATTTACGATTTTTGATTTACGGTATCGCGTCGTGCGGATCTTGTAATCGCCAGTCGTCGGGTGCGGCGGCGGCGGCGTGTGTGTTGCGACGACTACAAAGACGATGGCGGGAAAGTATAATATTATACGTGGACTGCCTATTGGGATACGCGTCGGATAATTATTATTCCGACCGTGTTTTTCGCGTCCTGTATCACACACACACACACGTACGTATATTATACAATGTATACAGGGTGATTATATTAACACGATAAACAATTATATTGTCCATTACTCTCGGTAGATGTTCATTGTCTTTAGGATGGATAATTTTGTTAAGTTTTTTTTTTTTTTGGTAAAATCAATTTAATAATAATTACAGAAACGGGTGTATTCCATACGCCTCAAAACACCATTTTTATAACCCGTATGTGCCAAAAATATTTTTGAACAAAGACGCTGTAAAACCGTACAATATTACCGATCCGTATTTTGGAACGTACTGTATATAATATCATATATAAATGAATACACTAAATACGAAAAATGTCGTACGCGAACAGACAAAGAAAATCCCGTCAAATTGTCAAAAACGAAATTATATTCCACGGAAATAGTTGAACGTAATAATAAATTATTGGCCAGATAATTCATTTAAATTTCACCAGTTTAATATGCATAATATCCGTTTATAACTTTATCTAAATTTTACATAAATTATATTGACGAATAATTGAATAATTTACCTATACATTACCTATTACCTATATACTTACTTATTATACGAATTAATAATACCTACAAATTTCTCTATACAAATTGAAATAAAACCAATTTTTGGAAGGCTCTTACAACCTCCTCGTGGTGTCTTCCGGATAATGTCAATGGGCTGCCGAATCAAACTGGAACGCAATTCACCTAACGTCAACATGTTCACACTGCTAACTTTAACTATTAAATAAATCTACGAGATTTAAAAAAACGTCTCTGTCTCGATTTTTTTCAAGGGGTTCTTTCTATATAGACAAGTTTTAAGAAAAATTTATCGATTATCGACGTTATATGAGATGACAACCATTGAACATTATTATTACGAATAATTTTCATCAAAATGGTTTAGTGTATTTATGATCGACTTAAATTACCAACCAGATCGCATAATTTGACTGTTAAGAATTTGGAATTAATTAATATGATTCACTTATTTTTTTGAAGCGCTCAGTATTTTTCGTGTTTAAAACCTATTATTAGTTTATGTACTTCCCTGTGTCCTATGACTGTTTTGAATATATGTATGCATTTATGAGCATTTTTTTAAAAATATTTTTTGTATTTATGTAGTTAAAAAACTGCTTAATGCCAATTACCGGTTCTCAAAAAAAAATTTTATTCGATTACTTCTATTTTGTAACCGTTTTTTAGCCGTCATTAAAAGTAATTCCTAGTACACTCGTATTTTTTAGTATAGTGTAAATAAAATAGCAAAAAAATATACTATACATTATTAACTAACAGCTATATAATATAATAATAGTATACAGTGACAGTGACAGGCTGGAGAAAATACCCTGCACGATTTGGTGTTACGTTACCTGTTATTAGACCAAATTGAAAGTTTAAATTTCAACTTATAAAAAAATTTTATTTTCATATGATGAATAATCATAATGTTTGTAATTTGATTAAATTATGAATAATTTGATTTATCATGAAAAAATAATTAGAACAGAGTATATTTTGTTATTAAATTGGTTGTACATTTTGCTGTGCACCTGGCCTAGCGTGAGTACTTTTTTAGTTTTTATCAAACATCTTAAATATTTTATTGTTTAATGTTCTAAACGTTAAATAAATTCAAATGATTCAATTTTTTCGTTTAAAAACCCTATATAAATTGAGTGTTCTAACGATTCCGCTGTAAAACGTTATCTATTTTAATTTTTGTAACTAGGGCACGGACTATGGGTATGTCTTAAGAAATAAGAAAAATTTCCAAAAAAAATACGATTTAATGACTTTAAAAAATACAATAAAAAAATTCCTTAAAAATGTTTAAAATGTATTTAAATTCAACAAACAACAATTCTGAGCGGTATATTATTTAAAAAAAAAAAAAAACAATGTAAAATTATATTTATATTAGTTATTTGCCGTTATTGTGTATTTACACCGTATATCATACACAACGTTATCGAGGTTATATATGATTATATTATGCTTACCTCCATATTATCGATATCGGGGATATTTTTGAAATCATCGAAACTTTGAGAATTACACAGGTACTAAAAATGACTAATTAACGAAACACGATTAATATTTTTAAAACTTTTTGTTCTATTCTAAATTTTATATTTATTTATTCATACTCTAAGCATAAAAAATTCTCTGAAAATGGAATAATTACCTAAAATTATAAAAAAATGCCTTGAAAATCCAAAATGTTAAAATGATATTCAAAATAAAAGTTTTATATTTAAATGACCTATGTAGTGATGTGAGTCGAATCTTGTACTCGGAAAACATTGGACCACCCAATAAATAATGTATTTTGCGTCAGAATTCGCGTATTAATTATAACATTTCCAAGCCCTGGATAAACAATATTGTCGGTGAAACAAATTGTGAATTTAATAACTGTAGTAACGAATTAAATCAATTTTTTTTTTGTTTTTGTTCTTGATGATCAAAATGTTTGAAAAATTTTAAAACTAAAAATGTATTTGTTATAGAATTTTATTACCATACAAATGGGTTTTAAATTATTTTTTTCCATTTCATAATTCAATTATCCTATTGTCCAGTTTAAGTTACATTTCCCTCGTTTGTTTCTATCTCATTATCACTATTTCAAAAATGTTATTTCTAATACACGATGTTTATTTACTGTTCTAAGACTGATATTGTTCGCATTTCCTATAATAAATGTATAAATTTGTTACTAATATATTATCGTTATTATTATTATTTTTTTATTCACTTGGTCCGTCGATTTTATTACGTCGTGTTTGCGTCTAACATGCTCACACAGTACATATCTCCAGATCACCGGATCTCCATATCGTCGTAAAACTTCTGAAAAATGTTTAGGAATTATTCGAAAAATTCTAACTAAATTAATTCGATTGAAATATTTTATTAAACCTAAACTTATTAGGTTATAAAAACGCATAAGCTTGGCCAGCCTTGACCGCCCCGAAAAACTGTAACGGATTTCGAAATACGAGTAAATTTCATTAAATACATTATACTTGGACTTCGTTTAATTTTAATTTTTCTAGAAAGCGATGAAAATTGCCTATACGTAACCCCTCGAAAATTAAAGGAGTGGCGTGGTATTATGATAATATTATTATGATTATTATTATTATTATTACCATATGTCTCGCACGTATATTTTATTACATGCATACATACTAATTGAAATGTAAATATAGAAAGTGGACATAACCGCTTTATGCGTTTATATCGAATTTATTCGGACAAGTTTCCATCTCTTTAAGGACGGGCAAACGGCTCATTTAACCGCCCATACACGTATATTAACCAGCTATATGGTATACATAGTTACGGCTTGATTATTACACGCTTTTTAATCATTAAATTATGTTTACTTTTCTCCGAGGTCAATAATTCGCCTAATGTGGTCTCGGCGCATTATTGTGTAAATATTCAAACTCGGAGACCTAAATAATATTCTTCTATGTGCACGTAGTAAATAGTAAATATATAGGTATCATCACAATAGATAATATATATATATATATATACTGAAAACAATTAACCGTGCTTTTTCCAAAAAGAAAAATAGTTGACATAAAAAAGGTATCTGGTTGGAGTATAATATAATAATTATATATAACACAATATCATCCATGAACTCTCATAACGCAATTCGATGCTTGTGATAAACAGTAATATTATCCTTAAGACCATAGACTCGTATCATATTTATAATTTTATTTAGTTTATCGTCTATATCATTATTACCAGAACGGGATTTATTTTACGGTTATGCTAACTCCAAGTTGGGTCCCAGATTTGATTCGGTAATATATACCTACTAAAGCTGAGTCCCGGACTATCTATTGGTAGGTGTCATACAACAATATATACACATGCTACACCAGCCCTAGGGTTTCCCTATTTTCCTTCCCAAATATGTACATACTTAGGAGTTAAGTCTATCTTTGGCCACAGATATGATAGAAAAAAAGTTTTTTTTTTCAATGCCGATATAATGGGGAAAAAATATTTAAAATCTTACAAAATATGGTACAGTACAATACAAATACAAAATAATGAAAATTTTTAAATCAAATATAAATAGGATTATAAAAAAATCCACTTGTATTTATAACATTGAAAAAACCGGTACCCAACTAGCGTACTCCGCCAAAAAAATCTAGGACCCAATTATCAAAAAAAAATCCGATAACCAGCATAATACCTAAAATAATCCGGGACTCAACTAATATACTACCTGTAATTACCCCCTAGTTTCTAGTACCCAGACTTGGGTAAAATATTTTTTTTTAAATCTATTCCAAATACTTTTGGAATATATTTTTTTTTTTTTACTATATTTAAATAACAAAAATAGTATCTAATTATAATATTTTTGTTATTTAATAATTTTTTATTTTTTTTACATTTATATAATAATATACACGCCTACCTATAAGTTATAAATTATATCCAAATTTTTATATTAAAGTTTAATATTGTGTGATTCATTTAAGTAATAAGTGAGTAGGTTTTTTTTTGTAATAATTAGTATTATATACGTTTACAATATCTCGCATCAGTAAATCACCAACTACTATAATTACGAGTACTTAATTTATTATTTAAATCAACATATTAAAAATTGGAAATAATATTACTGTGCACTAAATATAGTAGAGAAAGAAATAAGATACCATAAAATATTATATATATATTATACACAAACACAATTTACTCTGACGGGAAAATTATGAAATTATTTTTAAAAATGTGATTGCACCTTAATAAAGTATTCGGAATACAGTATTCACAATATTTTTAAAAATATTCAAAATACTGTATTGAATATTTTCAAAAAAAAGTGTTTAAAAAATATTCGGAATACTACCCAACTCGAATGATCTATTTGATTTAAATGTAGAAAAAAGTTTAAAAAGTCCACTCTGTGGGCGTGTGAAATTTCTGGTTAAAAATAAACTATTGTTACCTAAAATTAACCTATACTGAACATTTATGTGTGTATAGACCTAAAAAAACCAATATACATTTTAAATTTTGATTTGGTAACCATGGTAACAAAAATTGAAAAAAGTGACTAAGCTCGTGTTTAGAAAATTTCTATATATTTCTACATATGTATACATTTTAAATTACAGTTAACAAATTTAATATGGTATAATATGGTAAATATTGGTTACCTACCTAATGGCTTACTTTTTTTTGTAGATAATTTTAACTTCAAATATTTAATATCGTTTCTTCCAAAATACCAGTTTTGACGGTTTTTTTTCGTGTCCCTGAATATGTTTGTAACTAATTAGGTTATTTCAATATAAACGGGGTTAAACTGTGAAATTATTTATAGATAGGTACAAGGACAAAATTGGTTATCGATGGTTTCAGGAGTCATGTACTGTTGAATAGATGGGAGGACGTAGAAAACGAGATTCTGTTATCAGCTTAATTTTTGAGAAATATATATTTGTGAGCTACAACATAATATTTTTTTTTATTTAATAATATATAATATTATTATTAATGGGAATCAAAATTCAAAATCGCCATTGATACACGGAAATATTATCATTAAATATCAAAATGGTATTTAGTTACTTATTTCAAAATGATTTCGTCGACCCCAAATAGTTGGGAGAGAAGGCGAAGGAGAAGAAGAAGATTTCTAAAGTATTTCGAATACATATTCTGTTAAAATCGTTTAGGACAACAGTCTATGTGTTTCAAATACTAGTACTCATTATCGCTATTACAACTGTAAAACATGTATTCGATCACTATAACTTCCTTTGGAAAACATCTTTTTTTTTCCAGAGCATAGCTTTTGACAGTTTTCTGTCATACGGTTTGAAGATATTCATAAGTTTTAAGATTATTTCAATATCAAAAACGTGGTAAGTCCATACAATTATTTACAGTTCTAAGGTGAAAAATTATTTATCTACCGCGAGGGGCTTTTGCGAAGCTCGTGCATACAAATAGTGGACGGGAATTCGTTACGATTGACGTCCAAGCGATATTTTTTATGAACAAACATGTTGTATTTATATAATATACATACTTGTATGCGGTTTTACAAACAATGTTATTTTGAAATGCCCGAAAATCCCATAAATAAACCAGCCCCCGTTTTAGTGTGTAAGTACGACACAAAGTTTACGTGAAAAATGTGTAAAACACGATTGATAAAAACTTTATTTTAACACATTGTAAACGTACATATATGAACCTTGGTAGTCAGGAATAATTCAGAACAAGTGTCATGTCTTCTGGATTACGGAAATCATCCGGATTACTGGAAGTTTTATGCAATACGTACACTGATAGCAGGAAAAAAGATAACCTTTTCTAGGTCACTGGTAGCAGGACGTATAATAATGTACCACCCGTAAATATGATTTATTTATTTGTCTCGTTATGAACTTTTCGAAAAGATCGAGCCACTTTACATATAACAATACAACCGTTAGACTCGGAACAAAATAATGCGTTTTTCGTTTTTTCGACTATATATCTGTTAGTGGCCATGTATAATTTATTTTTGTAAGTGAAAAATTGAAAAACTATTTTCCTCTGAATTCTTGTGCCCTTATAAAGGGATAGACTATACACTCACCCGTATAAGAATAGTAAAAACTATATTTAAATACAATAGTATGCCCGATTGTTATGAATTGTGGTCTTTATTTTTGAACTTTAAAATTTTCGATACGACACCCCGCCCGTTTTCTTTAATACTATCATTGATTATATATATATATAATCAATGATACTATATTAGAAATTAATTTGCGTGTATACTTTAGTGACGGTAACTCACCAAAAAAAAAAAAAAAAATAAATTCCTAACAGGGGGTAACAGATTTTCAATTTAATTTAGAAAATTCAACGTTTTATGGAATTTTATGGAATCTAAATATTGTAGAACTAAATATTGTCTATGAATATTTTTCATTTACAATTAATTTTGAATTTTTTTTTATAAATTGAATTTTTATAGTTATTCAAATACACCCGACAGAGTTGAAAGTACGATAAATAATATACGATCCACTAGAGATTATTATCGGGTCGAAAGTCGTAACGATACAGTTTATCCGTTCTGATATTTTCAACATTTTATAGTACCAATTATAAAGGTTAATAGGAAAAAAAAAAAATCTGAATATATTTATATACTAGATATTACACTAACCTGTCGTGTACGCAAGTGAACGTGGTGGGTATTTTATTGATACTCGTGATGTGTAGAAAGGCTGTTTCCGTAGGCCACGGATGTTGCACTTTTATGACGAATATTATGGAACGTACCATTATTTTCAATAATTCGTTATCCATTTGTTAGGAAAATCATGATATTATTTCATTTATATTCTTCGTATTTCAAAATACTCTTCTTATTCCTTCCGGGGACGAACGCGGGAAGAAATTTCGGGGAGCTGTTTTCTGAAAATGTTTTCATTTATAGGTATTTCTATATAATAGAAACATATACAGAATCAAACCACCTATAGGTATATTATTCATTATTATACATTTTATAGATAGATTTCGCGGGCTCCCGATAAAAAAGTGCTATTTCATGTTTTTGCAATTTTACAGGAGAGCATTTTTAAATAAAATATCCAATAAAAAAAAAAAAACGGTTCATTATATTTTAATCAAACAAATGGCAAAACAATTGTTTAAAAAAATCCTATACGATCATGGTATAGCACTTAAAATTAATTTAAGTTTTTATACAGTT
>JAIPRL010012985.1:0-11241 GCA_025469235.1 Pemphigus obesinymphae
AACATATTAGACAATTCGCAAATTCAGTTAGAAAATTCCCCATCTTTATGGTCACACTCGTCTCGAATATAGAAAACAAAAGAATCTTCAATGAAACATCCTTAATGTTTATGTCAGTCAGAATAAAGTCCTATAAGTCAAACTCCCCGGCACAATGTTTCGCGTGCCAACGATTCGGGCACTCCAGCCTACACTGTGGCTACGCGCCAAGGTGTGTAAAATGCGCAGGGCCCCATCTGGCTAAAGACTGTTCGAAAACCAAAGAAGCGGATCCCAAATGCACAAACTGCGAAGGCGCGCACACCGCCATCTACTCGAAATGCCCAGCACTTCTCCGCGAAAAAACACTAAGGCACCCTGATAGGCTTAACACATTCACACCCCAAAACACGGCTACATCCTACCCAGCACTCAACCTTACACAAACAACTGTCAAACAAACAAATCACTTGGCACCCTCATATGCATCTATCACTGCTAACCCATCTAACAACGCTACTTCACCCGATGCCAAAGCAATTTGGGCCCAACTCGTCGCCCTCATCCCACTGATCCAATCAAGAAAGGCAAAAATCAAGGATGCGTTATTAATGATTTTATCTTTACTCCCGTTACTTATTAACCAATCATGAACAATCTAAAAATTTTCTTTTGGAACTGTCAAGGCATCCTTAGGAAGCGCCTTGAACTAATCCACTTTGCTCAGACCCATAAAATCGATATTCTTCTTCTAAATGAAATCCATCTCTCCGACCAATCAAAATTCACCATTCCAAATTATTTCGGCTATTTCACCAATCGCCCCACGGTGCCCGGTCGCCATGCGGCCGGTGGCACCGCAATTTTCGTCCATCGTAGGATTACACACCACCCACAAACAATAAACACTACTTGTATAGAAAACACCACAATCCATATACGTACAATACACTCGGAAATTAGGCTAGTCACCGCATACAAAAGACCTCAGAATTTTGTACTCACTTCCGATATCGATACACTGCTCGACACTCCAGTCCTCACCATCATAGCAGGAGAACTAAACTCCACACACCAATCGTGGTTCAGTCAGCACCCCAACCCCGCAGGCGACACCTTGGCGCAGTATGCCGACTCCAGAGAAGATATTGCAGTAATCGCACCCGACTCCCCAATTCATTATCCAAACAATCCCGCCCACTCACCCGACATTCTCGATAATTCTTGACCTTCAATACAATATTTCGCAATCGCCTCCGCCTAAACCAACCAACTTCACGGACTGGACCCTTTTCGAAACCCTAATGAATAAAAACTCGTATACCGCCCCTAAACACTCTTCTAAATCAACAATAGACTCAGAAATCCATAGCTTAACAAACATTATCTCTTCCAACATCGAAAAATGCACTCGTTCAAACCTTCCCTCTGACATTAACAACTCTCTCCTTAGGAGAATCCTCATCGAAATAAGTTTCAAAAGACACCTTCGCTCTCTGTGGCAAAGGCATAGGGACCCACTAGTCAAAAAAGCTTTGAATCGGAACTTCTCGAGTAAAAGAACTATTGTCCGAGCATAGGAACTCCCAATGGTCTAATCTTTTAGGCTCTTTATCGGATCGAAAAGAAGGCATGCAGCGCTTTTTCAAACTCAATTGATCCCTCCTGCGGAAACCTCCCCCAGCTCACCCACTAAAAGATTCTTCTGGAAAATTTATTTTTGATGACCAGTTCAAAGCAGAGCTATTCACCGACACCATGGAATCCCAATTTCGCACCCCCCCCCCCAGGGATAAGCCCTCTTGACAACGAAGTTCAAGTCACCCTAAACAGACAATCCACTACCCCACGCATTTCGTCCATTTTCTTCTCACCGGGTCAAGTACAGGACATCATTAGAAAACTTCCCAATCGCAGATCCCCGGGTTGCGACCGCCTTACCAACTTAGCATTCAAACACTGTGGTCGGAAAACCATTTCCCACTTATGCAATATCTATAATAGGTGCTCCCGCCTCGAGTACTTCCCATCGAGCTAGAAGCACGCCGAGATCATCATGCTTCCGAAACCTGGCAAAGACTTTCTCAACCCGGATAACCACCGTCCCATCTCTCTTCTAAATGGCATGGCCAAAATATTCGAACGTCTGATTCTATTTAAGCTCCATATACATACCATGCCTCTCATTCGTCCAGAACAATTTGGTTTTAGAGCTCAACATTCCACAACCACGCAACTCGTCAAAGTCATCGACGCAATCGCAAATTCCCTTAACCGTAGGTACAAAACAGCGGCAGCCTTGCTGGATGTCGAAAAGGCGTTTGACAAGGTTTGGCATGACGGACTTATCTACAAGCTCATTCAATTAGGCATTCCGAATCAACTAACCAATCTGATAAAGTCATTCATCTACAACAGAACTTTCCATGTCAAATTAGGCAATTGCAAATCATCTATTAGGAATATTCACTCAGGCGTCCCCCAAGGCTCGTGCCTATCACCACATCTGTTTTCTATATACGTAAACGACATGCCTCAGGATCCCAACTGCAAAACGGCTCTTTTTGCCGACGACATACTTTTCTATGCAACCAGTAACACACACATCAACTCCATAGATCGTCTTCAAAAACAACTCTACCTCGTACAACCTTGGTTCGACTCTTGGAAAATAACAATAAACGCCAACAAAACAAACACTATCCTTTTCACCAACAAATGTCCCCGCAACTGTCCGAAAATAAAAATAAAAAATACCGAAATCAACTGGTCCATTTCCATAAAATACCTAGGCATAACCATAGATAAAGACCTCACCTTCAACAAACACATCACTAACACACTAAACAAAGCCAGATACGTTAGGCACACACTATACCCCTAATAAACACCAACAGTCCCCTAAGTATACATCTAAAAACTTACACATATAAAATGTACATTAGGCCTATAATCACCTACGCAGGTCCCGCATGGACCTCCAACATATCACAGCGCAACTGGAAACGGCTCGAAGCTTTCCAATCAGTGACCCTCCGCACAATCAGTGACCCTCCGCACAATCACCGACCAACCGTGGTTAGTCTGCAACGAAACCATGAGGAACACCACTAAAACAACATCACTTAGGGAAACACTAGAACAATTACACACAGCCACGAAACAGCGCATACTCCACTCCCACCACCCTTATATTCAAGAAATCAGCACCCGACCCAGCACAAAGCAAAGATTTAAATCGCGCCCCATCCAATTCTAACCCTACCCATCATCATCAAATCTCGGAAAAAACTCATGAGCATATCCAACCCTCTGAAAAAAGCACCAGCTTGCAGCAGAGAAATTTTCAATTGAGCATAGCATAGCATAGCGCCGAATAACTCAGTAGTTGTTTAATACTGAAGATGAAAACATTGTTTTCGAAATACGTATTTGTTAAATAAAAACAAATTATTTTGTAGAAACTGGGTATTTATTTATACATATAAGAAATAAACGACCGGGTCATTTTCATCCGACAATAACGTCATTCATTCTGGTTAGTCGGACTATAATTGCGACGGTTAAAAACCACACTTTTATTGATAAAAATTCTAATTGTCATGGGCGGTTGTCCATATGGTATAGAGCTTTTTGTATACCTGGGTAATTAATATTGATTGTTCATAATTTAGAGGTTTCTTAATTTTTTGATTGTTGTTTAAGATATATTTCTTGCGAAGTCCTGGGGTTTAAAATAATTTTACATGATGGCCGGGAAAAATTTATCATACAATATAAAATTCTGATTTTGATGTATTTTTTGTCTAGGTGTAAATTATTTTGTCATGAGATTTGTCTGGAGGTAAACATTATTTGGGTATTGTGTCTGGTAGATTATTTCTACTATTAATTTTTTTTTTTTAATGGTGTCATTTGTTGGATCCTTACGACAATTGCATCGAATAACATATTTAAATTTATTCTATTTAAGTTTAGTCCTACGATTGTTATTGCATTTCGTGGATGTTTCACATAACCCTAACAACACGATTTTTATTGTATATCGGGTTCTTCGTTGTTTACTTCTTAAATGGATTTTATTATTTGCACAAATCAGTGTTCAAACGGTGGCGTTTTAAGTTATATCTACGTTTTCATGTTGTTCAGCTATTGGGAGTTGTTTTGCATATTTGCTGTTTCATTTAAGCTCTCAAGTAGTCATACTCTATTTTTCTCTTTTGATTTGTACTTTATCAGTATATGTTATATGTTACTTTATTCAGTTTTGTGTTTTTTCCTGTAATGGTTGTCTTCGCGTCTTTTTTTCTTTGCTATTTATTATCCTCTCTTATTCCTATAATTTTTACCAAATCGGTACACTTTTTTTTCTATGGAGACGACTAAATAAATGCTTGTACTATGATTAGAAATGTTATCGTAATTAAATTAATCGCCCGTTTCTCGTCTATCTTTGGTGACTCTTAGTATTTTCATAACATTGTCCAATATTTGAAATTTTCTTAAAGGAGACGTGATAACCGTTGTTGTTGTCTCTGTCTAACCCTAATTTTAATAATATCATAATAGTATTACTTTATTATATGTAAAAACCATGTTTTTAATATTGCAGTGAATTAACCTCATATCATATCTATAGATGAGATTATTATCTAAGCTATAGCGTTGTATGTTTTTCAAATTTTAATTTTAAAGAAATATTTACATTTTAATTGATGAATTTAGAAATAGTCATATCTTTACAAATTATTTGTTTTTTCAAATGACGACACTTCAATGCAGATAATAATCTCAAGTATCAATTTAGTTATAGTTTAATTTATTTAAAATTAGAAATGATAAAGTTGTGATCCAAATGCTGAACGTAAATTTCGAATATTATAAGTAGGTTGAACGGAAACAGCTAATGTGGGTAATATGTTCTCCTAAACCCTTTTTTTACTGGGTATTTCCCTACTTCTGTATGTTTAAGAAAAATGTCTATCATTTTATTTTATAAAATTGCATATATTTATTTATAATTCTTGTATAAACATAATGGAATAATTATTAATTATTCTTAATATTGTGATTAAATTATAATTGTTTTTTTTCTTACTGTCATATGTTGGTGTGATGTAAGGGATATCTACACACAAATATGATATAATGTAAAATTATATACTATATTACCTGTTTATTTGATTTCATGGAAATACCGAATTGGAAATCCATAATACCCACAGTATTATTTTAGCATTCTCTAATACTGTTGTTCAATGTTTGTATATTATTTATTCATTAGTATTGGCCGAGTACCAATGATCAGTATTAGATAATTTCCAAAAAATAATGTAAGGAATTATATTTACCGATATTCATATTATTCAATTGGAATAAATATCGAGTCTGGGTATTTAGGATTGTTTGGTCTTTATTAGATAAATAACAAATTTCATTAGTTTTCCTAATGATTTAGTTTTTTGTACATTTTTTTGTAGAATATATTGTTAGGGTTTCTATCAAGCCTGAATATGCAATAGTTAGGTAGCCCAAGCTCAGAATTGTTAAAATCTGAGGAAAGTCGAGTTTCAGTCAATATTATTATATCATAAAAACAATATAGGGGGTATTAAGTTCTGAGTTGCGTTAGTTTGGTTCTATGGTCTCGGAAATTTTGGTAAAGAATATTAAAATTGTATTCATTGTTTAATGAATACACCAGAAGGTATAGAATAATTTGGTACATTTCTGTATTAATGGATAAAATGTAAATACTTGTTGATAGATGACATAGAATGGATGCACAAAATACATGTTGATTGTAGGTTTGATTTTGTGTAGGGACAGCTACGATTCTTGAATATATTCGTTCGAGGCGAAACTAGTTTTTTGGATGTCTGAATGAAGTACGTTTTAGCTTAGTTTGGTTAAAATCAGAAATAATAAAAGACACTCAGTTACTATACGTGACAGTGATATTCAATTTACCTTTATTCTCTCGTTCATTGAGGTCTTTGTATATACGTCTAACCTCACTATTTTCGAGTGGCCTACAATCGCGAGAAATGTAAATTGAAGAAAGTGGGTCGCTTGGATTACGTGATCTAATATCTTTGTTATAGTCAGAAATCAAATAAAGAGCAGAATCTTTGGAGGGAAGTATGACTTTTAGGGGCCTAGGTCTTTTATCATTAATCCGGCCAAATCTAAATAATTTTAGGTCTGATGGAAGAGACATAGAAAGAGGGTGGATACAATTGTTGAGAAGATTGAGATCACTGGCGATTCTTTCGGTGGTAATAGTAGAAGCACATTCTTGAAGGCTATTTTATTTATTTATTCGTATGGCATAGACAATGTAACAGTATATATATAATTTATGTATAGTAATAAGCAGGTAGCAAAACAGAATATAATGACAAGTGGTATAAACAACAGTATAAAAGTATAAAAGTGTAATGACTATAACATAATGTCCAGGCTTTTCACCCATTCGATAGCTTCAGGGGTCGCGTTAAAAATGTCCTCGAGTTTTCCTCCGAACTTTCTCTTAGGGCACTCTCGTATGATATGGTCTATGTTTTGGTTGGGGGCACCACAGTCAACACCTGGGTTAGGAGTAATGCCCCATTTGTGCATAAAATATCCCACTCTTCCATGACCTGTACGTAATCGGTTTAAGGTTGTCCAGATTCTCCGTCGTAAATTGAAGCCAGGTTGTTTGTTTGTAGGGTTCTTAATGAGTGAAGAGTTACTTAATTCTGATTTTTCCCATTCATCTTTCCAGCATTATACTGCGTCATATTTGGCAGTGTTGAGTTTAATAGTAGTTTCCCACGGAGGTTTACATGACTTAAGTCGGCGTATGCATAGATTGTTACAGAATTTAGAGTTTTCATGAATTGGATGAGTGGTATTGTTACTCAGTTTTGACCACAATTTAAGTAACGCTGTTTGCCGGCGATGTTGGGGAGAGATGATACTACTGAGAACGGGTAGCCAGCCGAGGGGGGTAGTCTTAATTGTGCCTGATATAATGCGCATGCTTTGATTGAGTTTGATATCCACCTTTTTGGCATGTGTGCTATTTAACCATACTGGAGAACAGTATTCAGCGACAGAGTAGACTAAAGCGATAGTAGAAGTTCTCAGCGTTAAGAAGTCAGCGCCCCAATCTGTAACTGTCAATTTTTGAATTATATTGATACGGGAGTCAATCTTAGATGCAACGTTGGTTAGATGGGTTTTAAAGGTCAGTGTCCTGTCCAGAGTGACGCCCAGATATTTTGGGTGGGGTACATGCTTTAGTCTGGTTCCTCGGTAGGTAATTTCCAGGTTATAGTCTGCCATTTTATTATTGAGATGGAAAGCTGTGGTTTCAGTTTTACTGGGGCTTGGGGTAAGTCTCCATTGTATTAAGAACTTATCTAAAGTTTGGAGATCTGAACTAAGCGTGTTCGCGCAATTATCAAGAAGTTTATCCTGGTTTGCAATACATATATCGTCCGCGTATATGAATTGCTTGGAGGCTGTGTTGGGTAGATCACTAATGTATAGGTTAAATAGCAGCGGAGCCAGAACAGATCCCTGGGGTAGTCCATTGTTCAGCGTTCTCTTCTTGCTTTTTGTGTCATTATTGAGGTGGATGACAAATTGACGATTACTTAACATATTATTTAGAAGATTTGTTAATGTCTGGTAGGGAATTATTCATAAGAACTTGAGGAGCAGACCTTTTCTCCATACTGTGTTGTATGCACTGGATAAGTCGATAAATGTGGTGGCTATTTTCAAGCACTTTTCGAAGCCGTCTTCTATGAAAGTAGTGAGGAATAAAACTTGGTCACAATAGCTTCGATTAGGTCTAAATCCTGATTGTTCAATAGGAACATGTTGGTTGATGATTGGCATTATGCGGTTGTAGATGAGCCTTTTAAGTAATTTATAGCAAGTGCAGAGCAGAGCGATTGGCCTATAGCTTGCTGCGTCGTTAAGGAGCTTGCCAGGCTTTAGAACTGCGATTATTTTCGATTTTTTAAAAGTTGGTGGGAGATAGCCAGTGGATAAAATTTCATTGAAAAATCTTGTGAGCCAGGAGATTACGCGTGGGCCAAAATTCTTTATGAATTCTGGAAAAATACCATCCATCCCAGATGCTTTCCCATTTTTAAACTGTTTATAGACACTTCTACTTCCTTGGGCGAAAAATCGTGAGCAAGTTCTGATTTGGATTCAGCCTTTTGTTTTAAGGTTCGTAGTTCAGCGTTTACAATCTTGCTAAATGGTTTGTCAATGGGCGCCCTGGAGGTTTTACTATTCGATTCGCTATAACATCAGGGTTTATGTTCGATGGTTTACTTTTGTTCTTATAGGAATTTGGATCCAATTTTCTTAGTAGTAACCAGGCTTTTCTACTAGAGAATTTATAATCCACGCTTTCTACCGTGGTCAACCACCTTTCTTTGCGAGATAAAGTTAGTGAATCCAATAATTTTCTCGCTATATCACTATTTGGTGTCTTGTTAAAGAGGTTAAATAGTCTGGTGGATTCTTTATCCCAGTACGGGATGTATTCTTTGCGGCACCCTCTCGGAATATGTTTCTTTGCTGTTGCAATAACCAGGTTAGTGAAGCGAGAGTAGTTTTGAGGAACTGGAGGGATCCATCTTATGTCATTATCAAGTTGTAGTTTGAAGTTAGTCCAATTACCTTTTCGGAAATTCCATCTAGGTTTTGAAATTGAGGGAATAATTGGTACTTGTAAACCTATGTTGAGAATAACTGGTCTATGTTGGCTACGGGGAAATGCTGGTAAGACTGTTCTGATAGTACCTAGTGGTCTATGTTCGGAGTCTCTTGTGACAAAACATAGATCAGGATTATAACCTTTATTTCAGTGGCCAGAATGGAAGGTCCCTATTTCTTTAGCATCAAACACCAGGCAGAGTTTGTTATGAGAAGACCATTCATAGATTTTCTTGCCATTTTAATCGTTGTCAGAGTAACCCCATGATTGATGGTGACTGATAAAATCATCCATGAAGACAGTTGGGTATGCTAAAGTTGCAGGAGTGTTTGTTGGCCATCATACATTTGGTGGTTTGTAAATATTCATTCTGTATGTTGATTCCAGCAACTTTAGTTGTAATTATTGAGATGTCGTGAGTTACAAGAGTAGTTACGGATTGCCAGTCTATAATAGTTTCTCTTATATATGTTGCTGATCCATACCTGCGAACGTAGATCGCATCGGCTAACAAGAAACCTGATATGTGTCTTCTAGCTCGTAATTGTTCTTCGTTTGAGGCATGTGTTTCCTCAAGTAATATCACATCGATTTTATGTATAGATAGCAGTTTAGTAAGGTACTCTGTTTTTTCTCTGCTTATCCCTTCAATATTCAGTTGGAGAATGCGGAGTTGAGGATCTACATTCCGAGTCCGGTAGTCCTGAAAAGGACTGTTTCTGGTGACTTCGACCTGTGAGGGTGGGACTATTATATTGCGCGAGCACGTTCAGTCATTTCTGTTAGTAGTTCAGACATAGAATGATTAGGAGTTGCAAAGTGCTGGTTATCAGAAGTGGATTCAATATTTGCAATTTGAGTATGAAGAAACTCAATATCATTAAGAAGAGAGGAGTTTTCTGCCTTGATTTCAGACACTTGTGTAGAAACGTTTTGAAAGTCGGAATGCAAGTCAGCAAATTGGGCCACTTGGGAATCCGTGAGCCTTGTATTCGAGTCAAGAATATCTGAATACCTTCTGCAGTGCCTTAATGGCATTCATTAAATCTTCGTTGGAGATGGTTCTCATATTAGAAGTATTAGGCCAGGTTGTATTTTTGACCGTAGAACCGTTTAAGCATACCCAGCGATGACCAGAACGATGGTAGTAGTTAAGTTTCAATGTGCCAAAACAAGATGATTAGAAAACGAGCTTACATTTATCGCAAGATAAAGAGTTTTGTGTTCACTTAACCACTTTACAAAAGGTTGGGCAGCAAATAGCGGGCATGAGAGCAAAAATGCAGCGAACAACAGATAGAAAAAAAAAGTAGGTATCAGCAATCACCGTAAGAGGCACAATGAAGTAGGTCTGATGCTTTAACTTTTAATGCGCTCCGTGAAAATGTGCTAACGCAGCTGGAAAGACATCAGAGTAAAACAACGTTAGTGTTCTCCTTAAAATATGAAGACGCAACTAAAAATACACCGGAGTGAAAATTTAAAGGTAGACACTTAATCTCGAGATGAAACGTAGAAAAATCATTGATCATATCTTGTGTAGAGACACCACAAGTCGTGACGACTGCCCGATCAGCTGATCAGCAGTAATGAAAAATTGACAACGCAAGATTAAAATCTAAAACTTACGTGAAGGATGAAAAACTTGAGCGTGTGGATTCACAGGACTGCACCACGAGTAAATATGCGCACAGGGTCACAGAAAAACCGGAGTAAAATGAGTTGAACTAATATAAAACTTTAAATGTTAAATGACGAATAAATTAGTTAAAGCAAAACGCCAAATCAGGTAAAAATACAAAACTGTTATCACATATGAGTGATTTTAATATTAATAATATAATAATAATATTACTGTATTATATATAAAAACCATATTTTTAATATTACAGTAAATTGACCTAATGTCCTAATACCAGATGTATAGATGAGATTGCTATGTACACTCCATCGTTATACGTTTTTCAAATTTTAATTTTAAAGAAATATATTCATTTTAATTGTTGAATTTAAAAAATAGTAATATTTTTACAAAATATATTTTTTTTAAATGTGAACACATCAATACAGATAATAATATTACGTTTAAATTTATTTATAGTTTAATTTATTTAATATTAGAAATGATAAAGTTGTGAACCAAATGCTGAACGTAAATTTTGTATATAATAAATAGGTTGGATGGAGATAGATAATGTGGGTAATATGATCTCCTAAATCAATTTTTTTATTTTGTATTACCCTAACTCTGTGTATTTAAAAAAAGTGTCCATTATTTTATTTTGTAAAAATGGATGTACTTAATTATAATACTTGTATGAACGTAACGGAATAATTAATTATTATTTTTAATAGTATGATTAAGTTGTAATTGTGTTTTTTTTCTTACCGTCATACGATGTGGTGTTATAAGTGTTATCTAAAATCAAATATGATATGATATAAAATATTATACTATATTACCTGTATATTTAATTGCATGGTAATATCAAATTTAAAATCCATAATACGCGCAGTATAATATCAGCATTCTT
>JAIPRL010012986.1:0-11241 GCA_025469235.1 Pemphigus obesinymphae
GAAGACCGAAAAAGAGATGGGGGGATGTAATGGCGAGTGATATGAGGAAGGTGGGAGTAAGTGAAGAAGATGCGGGAGATAGAGTTAAGTGGAAGTGTAGGACCAGGGTGGCCGACCCCAAATAGTTCGGAGAGAAGGCGAAGAAGAAGAAGAAGAAGAAGAAAACGTATTACGTATATACCTATAGTTACTTAAATAATTAATAAGAACATTTTATTGCTTTAATAAGAAAAAATACCAAAAGTATAAAATATGTAATTAATTCATTTAACACCAATAAATGTTGTAATTAAATTTACATAATATACCAATATAATTTCCAAAATAACATAGTTGCATAGGTATCTTTAGAGTTTAGGTATCTGGTAAATATTAATAAGAAAAATAATTGTTATAGTTAGTTCAGCATTTATAGAAATATTAATTGGGTATAATTTATAACTTTTATATAATTGTATTATAATTAAAAATTTGTATTCACTAATTATTACATCAGTATATTAAATCATATATAATGTTAAAAAAACTTTACTTTCAAATGTATTTATTAAACGATGAAATCCAATTTAATTTAAATAATTGTTTGTAAATTCATCCATATCTAAATATGAAATAGAAACTAAATTAAATTAAATTTGTCAAAAATTCTAGGTACCTATGCTTAATTATAAATAAAAATAAATGTATAACAGACCTGAAGATACCTAATTATAATATCAATAATTTATTGCTAATGTTATAAAATAGTTTATAATTACTAAACATTATAATAACTATTTAACTAAAAAACTTATTAACATCTGGTTTTTGGAACTAAAAAAAAATTTTATATTATGTAATATATAATTTAATGCAATACATTTTAAGAGTACTCATTATTTCACTAAAAAATAGGTAGGTAGGTACTTAAATATAAATAATACCTAATATAAAAGTACGGTATAAGTTTACAGGACACACTTTTTTTTGAAATACCCATGCACTTATACTTATACCTTTTTTTTAGAAGTGTTTGAAACTTGCGATAGGATTTATTTTGGAAATATTGCGAATTTAAGTTAAAACGCTATAAAAGGACACAATTTAAGTTTCATTTCCGTATATAAAGTGTCATTTGAATTTTACCCTTTCCTTACTCGACGAAAGAAGTAGGTACTTAGGTAAATCAGTGGATATTTTTCAATTAAATTGTTCAAGTGAGTGAACCAAAATAATTACAGAAATAAAAATTTTTTTACGTATTATAAAGATGCTGTATCCTTAGTATCATGGTTTATTTGACACTTTTTTATACGGAAACGCAACGTAAAATTTATCGTTTTATGAAATTATAAAAAAAATTTTATATATATTTTATAATTTTAGTTAAAAATTTTAGTGAAAACAGATTTGAATTTATCAAGAAATTACCTAATAATCGAATTTTTAAATTTTTATATTCAATATTTTAATATTTGATGGACTAATATTTAATAATATTCAATTTAATAAAACTATTTCAAGGAATAAATATTAAAAGATCTAGGTACAAAAGATTACAAAAGTCTTTGTCTGGAGTTTTCCAACCTGCAGCTTTCGTAATCAAAGATAGACAAAAATAGGTTTTTTGTCTGTGTATAAAACTCGTCACAGAGAACCACCTTAAAAATTATATTAAACTATAGCTAGGTATATGAGTATACCTATACATTTTTTGAATAAAATTATTTTTATGTACTTATTTTTGGCAAGTTCAAAAGTTAATGTTTTTTTAAAAAAATGCCTATATTATCATTGATGATGCTTTTTATAACTGTATCAATATTTTTCTGCATACTTACCTATATCCATTATCTCACCTATATATGATTGCCTTGGCCAGTTTTACTGTTGCATTTTAATCACAATCTACGTCGGTAAGTATATGTTTTTTAAAGTATTTTAGTTCATTAACCGATCTGTTGTGGTTACAAATATTGATATTGATGCTAATAGCTTACATAAAAAAATTTATCAAATGCCAGCCCCCCTTCAGATACGGTCTTGACTATACGTAACTTGAATTTTTTTTAAATTTTTATAAGAAATAAATATAATTATACATTTATACCTACAAGTAGGTATTTATTATAAATTATAATATCACTTAGGTACCTAATTTAAATCCAAATAAATTTCAATTATGTGAAAAAGCTTACAACTTTCCAATTATATTTGAAAACACAAAACTTTATTATATATATTTCATACGTCTAGACCGTAGGAATGGCATCAAAGATATGACCGTTGGTGTACCATCGTCTAATGGTCTAGTTTGTTTGTTGTTAATATAAAAGTTCTACGTAGTTTTGTTTTGGTTCAATTCTATGAAATTAAATTTGGCCGCACGTATCATCTTTGTAGGTACTTATTATAGGTCATAGATAATCGCATATATATTATGCTACTAAAGTGGTATTTATTTATACTTGTAATCTTCAGAGAATATTAGATTATAATATAGAAATTAGAAAAAATGTAATATCTGCAATATAATATGGCTTTGTTAATATTTATAGCAATTAACTAGGTACATTATTTAGTTAATTCAAATATTAAAAAAATAATTACTATAAAATATAGTAAATATTACTATACAAATTAACTATATTTATATATAGTAATAATTAATATAACGTTTTACTAATTTTACCTATAAAATAGTAGGTATCTAATTTATAATTAGTAATGCATAAATCAAGACCAAGACCAAGATCATGGCAGTCTTGGTCTTGGTCTTGGTCTTGTCTACTCAGTCTTGGTCTTGGTCTTGGTCGTGTTGACTCAATCTTGATCTTGGTCTTGGTCTTGTTGACTCAGTAGAAGTCAGTCTTGGTCTTGGTCTTGGTCTTGCAAAATTCTTGCAGCCTTGATTTTTTTTTTTTTCACCAAAGTTATAAATAAGAATAAATAATTTATTTATACGTACACAAGGGGGGATACAGGGAGTAATTGGGGTAATTCCCCCTCCGTTCACAAAAAAATAATTAGGTAGGTATCTGTGTAGTTGAATGTTTTCGATAACACCGAACTTTCAAGAAATAGTAGAATATCTGTTTAACTCATATATTCGATGATTGCATTACGAGAAATCTGTAGATTTGGTGTGGAATTATAAATAATGTATACAAAAAAAAAAAAAAAATTTAATAAATAACGTATTTAATCTATTAATTTTCATTTTATTTAAAAGCAATACTTGCAAGAGTCTTGCAGTCAAGTCTTGGTCTTAGTTTTGGTCTTGCATTTTTACAAGACCAAGACCAAGACTGCAAGACCAAGACCAAGACTGCAAGACCAAGACCCAATTTGCCCATCACTAATTATAATTATATTTTATTTAAGTATAATATTTTAGTATTTTTTTTCCGTGTCTACATTATATTATAATATTTTTAAATATAAACGTATTTGCGTTAAATAGGTATACCTAATAATAATATTATGTAACCTAATTAATAATATTATGATGGAATCAACAAAAAAACATTTCGTCTGACGCGGAAAAGGTACTATTTTTTGTTTTTTGTTTTTTTGTGAGGTAATATAAAACGTATCACAATATATTTTTTTCTATCAATGACGAATTTTTCGTTGAGTTTGCGAAAACGTTAGTTTTTCTGACTACAACATCATCGAGTATAATATGAATTTTGCAAATCGAACCGGTCACACTGCAATAGCCAGTAGTTATAATCCAGAGTGCGAATCCGAGTATCGGTCGAAGTTCGCGAAATAGTAAATTTTCTTCAGATCCTCTTCGTCGTGCGTTGTATAGTGCAACAGAGTTTTGGAATCATGTTGATAAAAACGAGGCGAGTCGTGTATTTTCGATCTTCTCTCTATTTATTTATTAATATATAATAACAATAATGTTATACGATTCCAGGCGATTCTTGCTTTTGGCGCTGTTTTTAATTTTGCCGGAAACGTTTGTCGCAAAATTGAAACAAACTTCTCATTTGGATTCGCATTGGAACAATTTCAAGGTTAATAAATTATTACCATACTATCTTAAACTAATTAAATTTCGATCCAGCTGCGTGTTTGACTTTTGTAAAATGGAAATGGATAAATTTTTATTCATAAATGATATAATTTGTTTTATTATGTATGGATAATGGGAAACCATTTAGTGTAACACATTTATTTAATTACCTAGTAAAAAAAATAGTATAGGTAGGTAGTAGTGCTCTGTATACGATCCAGTCTACATCAGTCCGGTCCGGACCATGGTCCAATTTGGTCCGGTCTGAAAATGATTCTATGGTTTGGTGTAGTCTACTTCAATAGATTTCGAAAAAAACGGTCTGATCCTAGTTCAAATTCATATTGAATCAGTTCAGTCTGGTCTTTTCGAAGATCGGAATATTGTACGGATTTCACATCGGTGTCAGGTCATTAAGTACCTTAGTCGTTATGCGTAGGGTCTCAGGTTCGATCCCCGTTAGGTATTTAGTGGAAAGTGTAGTGTTGTCGTTGTGTAAGCAGTTGTACGTGGGATTTGACTGGTCGTTCTCGCGAATTTGGTAAACATTTTTTTTTTTTTTTTGCATTGTTTTCGCGATTTTTTTTTCACCATTTTTATTAAACTAAAAACTTTTTTTTTCAAATTTGCAATGAATTATACAAAGGAATAATTATTGATACCTATATTGTATTTATACGCATTATATTATTTTTTTTATACCATACAAAAAACAAATTACATAGGTGCCTAGGTACCCACCTATAATATGTTGACAATATTTTTATTTTTATAGGTAAGTTTTTATAGGTACCTACATTGAAATATATAGTACCGACCTATCTAGAATATAAATTCTACAGATAAAGATGTTTATTAAATATTTAGTAATGTTGTCATGAAATTAATTCTATTTTATATAGGTATTCATAATGTTTTATTATATTATATGATATATTATAGGTATTATTTAACTAAATTAAAATACTGTATGACAGTTCCTCACTGTGTAACTACAACATTCTATTATATATAATACCTATACATAATATAAATATTGTTTGTCCCAAATGACTTTATTATACTACGATAATTATTAATACCTATATTAAATTATTTATACCTACATATTACATTTTTTTTTTTAATGATGTATTTTATTCGTATCACATGAATGTTAAGTGTCCATGTAATATGCGCTGTGTGATTCATTTTCATAACTTTTAATACTACCTATATATCTATAAAAATGTTTTGTGAAACTGTAAAAATTCACTTCGAAATGTATAGTAGGTACCTATCTGGAATTCATACCTATACAGAATAAATATTTACATACCTGACACCTACTTAATATTATATTAACAATATTTTTATTATTATCAATGATCCATTTGTATACCTTTTTATACCATTTTATGTCTATATACGGTTTTATGAAACCGTTAAAATTCATTATTATCAAAATGTATAATATACTTACTTATTCATCTAGAATACTATACAAAAAAACCAAATTACCTACATACACAATATATTGAGGATATTTTATAATTATGGAATGTTATAAGAGAGGTTCAAATAGGTAACGCATCAAATTATAATTTGAAAAGTATTTATCTGGATAGGTACATAAGTACGTTTTAACTTCAAAAATGTTATCTTTTTGCCCAGACTCTAACCTAACTTAAACTACACTCATTGGTTGTAAATAATAATATTGACAATAATAAAAAAATTATCATTGCAATTTAGAAATAACGTTTTAAAATAAATGTATAGTACCTATCAAGAATTCAAATTTCACACATAAAAATGTTTGGAAAATATTCAGTAATGTTTTTATTAGTTTTCAAATAAATTGTTTTGTATTTTCTATATTTTATATACCTACTAATATATTGAGATTTATAATTCAACTGAATAACAAAATAATTATATTTTGAGCACCAGTATACTTACAAGTCAATATACTTAATATTATATTAAATTTAGGTACTAATCAAACTTTTTACAAAAATTATTCATACATTTAATATTAACAATCGATGACTTCAGTCGAGCTTTTGGTATTAATAAATATGTGTTTAATATTGATAACATTTTTAAAATACACACAATAGATAGGTACAAAATTATTATTATTTTAAATAGGTACTAACCAAATACTATTAGTTACAAATACCAAAGAAAAAATGTAATCGAATTAGTGAAATTTCACAAACAAAAATGATAATAACATATTTAGTAGGGTTATTGTTTTTTTTTTTAATACAAATAATAACGAAAAATAGTATACGACTAAAAATAAAATAACATGTAGTTTTTAAAACTCTTGGTATCACAAAATGATAATAAAATAAACATTATAAATTACAATAACATATCACCAATGGGCTCTACAATAATTAATGTTTTAAAAAAACATAATTAGTAAAATAAATACAATATTAGTTACATCATTTTTTAATATAGTTAAATTTTACTTAAACGTCTACCATTACAGATGCATATACAATTAGTTATATACGATCACACGCAAAATTAATTCCTATAAACAATGGTATTAAAATTTGTTCAATATCTGTTTTCTATACACTGCATAAAATCTGAACACGGAAATACATAAATATTATATATTTAGTCTTATAAATTATTGACGGTTTAAATATCTTAGTTTATCTTTTGTTACATCATTCATAACTATCTTTAAATATTATTTTAAAACTGATATTTTAGTATCTCTACAGCAAACTAATATTTTTCGACAGTTGATATTCTAAAAGACTTCATGACAAGTTTCAAAACAAAAATATATTTTAAGTAATTGGGTTTTTGAGAATTTTGAAATAGTTTTTATGCTGATTTTTAAGAAAAATTCAAATTGAGTAAATATGGATAAATTTAGAGCAGGTTGAGTTCTTGATTTATGTAAGCTATAAACAAAAATGTTAGATTTCATTAATGGATGAAATCAAATTGGTTCCCGTTTTTAATCCATTATTCAGTTAGTGACTGGCAGATATATAGGCATATACATGACAAAATTATCCAGTAAATTTTCTCAAATTTTAATGAAATGTAAGTATTGATATTTATTTAGTGTTGAAGTTTTCTCCCTTTCCATTTATACATGCTTAATATTATCATTAAACAATGAGCATTGATTATATAATTTATAATTAATGATAATATTAAGATTAATGAGCAAAAATGTATCGGATTATATTGACTTTTAAATATTATTTTTTACACAATATAAATTTTAGGTAATTTTTTTAAATAATCAACCAGAATTAGTTAACACTTTTTTTATTAACAGTTAATAAGATTTTCGATGCTTAACTCCCATATGGGAATCAAATTAGATCCATTTCCAAACGGAACCAATTTGGCTACTACCCACTAATTATCTAAATCATATCAATTGTAGATGCAATTATACAAAAAAAAAAAAAAACGAATATAATAGTTATTTTGTATTATCTTATGGTATCTATATAAGTAGGTATCATAATATATACCTATAGGTACAAAACTGTATATTATATTAAATAATACATACCTATATGTGATGGTGTATGATCCAAATCCAATGTCCTTGCTTTCAATTCTATATAAATTTCCAAGTGTATGTGAGTAACGATTCCAGTGTAATTGATTCCAAAACAAGGTTAATAACCGTTATGCATTGGATTTACGACTTTTCCGTTCGTCCGTATTTCGACTTTTTCAAAGACGTGAAGTTTAGGTACACACCGTATACGCTCTATTTTCACTCTATAGATCGCACAGAAGAAAACCGTTCCACGGTTCGTTATTTATCTCACAATCGTTTACCGTGCTACCGTCTTATTACCCCGTATTTCCGAAAACTGTTTTCGAACTCATAAAACTCATAAAATGGGCTTTTGTTATCATTTTCGACACCACGGAGATCAAATTCGCGTTTCTCCGACATTTTAACTTCCGACTGCACTTTTTTTGTCTTCAAATCATTTCCGTTTGGCCTATATGATAGTTCCTATTTATCGGCTGACACTATCGGATAGTGAGTTTCCACAGAAGTACAAATGCGATACAAATATAAATTTGTATACAAAAGTAAAAAAACATGATAATTTCAGATTCACTAATTTATTTCAAATTTCTCTTACAGTAAGACATTATTTGACCCTGGAATTTCACCTACAAGGGGTTTTAGCTACAAGAAGTTCCATTTGCAAGGAGGTACATCTATAGTAGTTACACTTACAAGGAGCTGCACCCGGTAGGCGTTGCCGACTAAGATCTTCTGGGGGTTTGGGGGCTTGTCCCCAAAGAGAAACGGAGCTTCTCGTCTCTTTATATAAAACGCTAACTCCGAATAGAAGGTATTTCGTGGAAGAGAAAACCTTACGCTTTTTATTTAATTTCGCTGATCGTTTTTCGTACCGGCGGCCGCGGGAGCATTTTCTTTTCCGTTTTTATCACCGTCGTGCTTTGGATTTACGATTTTTCCGTTTTTCGACTTTTCCGAAGACGCAAAGTTTAAGTACACAACGTATAAGCTCCGTATTCACCCTATAGATCGCATGGAAGAAAACCTTCCGCCGTCCGTTTCTTATCGTTTCAGCGTTTTTTGCTCTGTCGTCTTATCCCCTCAAAATCCCAAAATTGGAATTTGCAACTTTTTTGCGACTTTTTCAATGCCGTGGAGGTCAGATTCGGATTTGCCGGACGTTTTAACGTCCGACTATACATTTTTTTTGTCTATGAATCGTTTCTGTACGACCGAGACGTTCGTTTCCAATATGTGTAGGTATGTATATTATGAGTCGAAATACGGTACCGTCCGTTATCCGAATTGTTTAAATTCGAGAAATTTCGACCGCCTTATCACCTCGATTAGATAGATTAGTGGTATAGGGCGTTGATTGTCCTACTGACTGTCGATACAGGTCTACCGGTTCGAATTCCACTATGACGATCTGATTTTTTTGCATTTTATTTTTTCTCGATCTCGGCGTCTACGGAGATAACAATATTTATCCAATGTATGCGATATGTGAACGAAATCATAATAAATGTTGCAACTTTTATTATTAGTTATTTATTATATTTTGTTCTGTTCGTTTAAACTACCTACATATGATAGTAGGTACCTATTATAGTACCTTGTGGCAAGTTCGCATTTTTTTTTCTTAGACATTCGTAGATTTCTATCTGGGGTTCAATCTATAAACTATCAATAGTTCTTTAAAAAACCGAGACCATAAGTCTGATTCACATAATAGGTACCTTCACCATATTTTTTTATATTGAATTTTAAAGTAATCGGACTTTCATCCCACCGAGACGTTCGTTCCGAATATATGTATAGGTACCTATATTATGAATCGAAATACTGTACCGTCTGTAATCTGAATAGTTTAAATACGAAAAATGTCGAACATATTATAATCCGAGTAAATAGCTTGGTATAGGGTGTCGACTGTTAAACGAACTTTCGATACGAATACACCGGTTCGAATTTCATTATGCCGATTTAACTTTTTTCGCTTTTTTTTTCTCGATCTCGGCGTCCTCGAAGATAACGAATGTTTAATGTTTATCCGATATACACGATATGTGAACGAAATCTTAATACATTTTCTTATTGTTGTAACTTTTATTATTAAGTATTTATCGTCATATTTATTATATTTTTTACGGTTCGTTTGAACTACGTATA
Source organism: Pemphigus obesinymphae (assembly GCA_025469235.1). NCBI lineage: Eukaryota > Metazoa > Arthropoda > Insecta > Hemiptera > Aphididae > Pemphigus > Pemphigus obesinymphae. The sequence goes on from JAIPRL010012986.1 coordinate 9,699, forward strand.
ATATTGTACTGAGTATACCTATTATAATACCCTGTAGAAAGTTCGTATTTTTTTTTCGGACATTTGTAAATGTCCATCTGGGGAGACAGTAGTTATATAAAACAACGAGAACGGCAAGTCCGACCAACTCATTCATATATTAGGTACCTTTACTATATTTTTTTATATCTCATAGTAATGAATTTTAAATCGTTAGACTTTCTTAGTATTTTTCACAATATTTTAATTATATTTATATTAATACATTTGGGTGAACTTTTATCCGGAGGACTTTCAAATATTTCCACATATATAAAAACTCGATGCGATAAGTCCGACCGAATTCACATATGTAGAGTAGGTACCTACTGTATTATATTATTGTGGTATTTTTCAAAATTTTTATTAAATATAATTTATGTATGTTGTGTGAAACCCGTTATTTCGAATTTTTATAAAAAATTGAGAATAGTAAGTTCGATACATTTTTGAATTACCTATCTACTTTGTCAACCTACAACAGAAACACTTTATATGTGAAAGACATCTTCTAAAAAGCGAACACCAAATCCCGACACAGGTGAAATATTGTTAAAATTAAATAATTATTATAATTATTTTTCTAAATACTTCGGTCACCAACTATTCCGTATGCTTTTACATTAAAAAGTAATTCCAATTATATTGTATTTCACTCAAAAAATGTATGACACCACTTAGAAGGTGTCATACCCAAATGGGATTACAAATAAGACGTAACAAATAACAAATACAAACTTAAAAGTAGTCTCACTTAAAAGGAGTTACACTTAACAAGGAGTTGCACTTAAGCTAGTAAATAATAATAAATAAAATTAACCTTAGACAATTTTAAATTATTATTTAATTATATTTTTGACTTTTAATTTTTCTTACAATATTCAGAAAATTGAATAGGTATATAGAACTTTTAAAATCAGCCATAAGACGTCATATTAATTTTTAAATTTTTCTAATAAAATTTACTAATGATTCAAAATTAAATAATATGAATTAAATGTATTAAATATATAATTTAAATGTTTATTAGAACCTAACAATAAAAATTAGTATGGATATGAGGCTATTTTTAGATTAGTTTTAAAATGTTCTTAAATTTTTCTATATTATTAGATTTTTATTTATCTTTTATTTTCTTAAAAATTACCTATACAGAACTCTTTAATTAAATCTTAATTAAACATTGCCTAAATTCTAAACTATACATTTTCAATTAAAACTAAATAAGCTTTTGATAAATTAACTTTTAAATAATATGATTTAACAAAACCGTTTATTTTTTAACAACTCATAAAAGGTAGGTACTTAATCTTTTATTAGTGGCATGTAGTTTATATGACAATATAAGATTTTCAAAAAGACAAATTTCTTGTTATAATATACGCAGTGTCGGACTGTCATCAAAAGGCCTAGTCCGCGATTTGATCAAAAGGCCCATATAGGCCGTAACCAATGAAAAGTACTAATCGTTACACTTAAGAGGACGTCACATATACAAATTTTAGGGGTTCTATATTACCTATAT
>JAIPRL010012987.1:0-11241 GCA_025469235.1 Pemphigus obesinymphae
TTGGAATTTTCTAAAAGATCTCCCAGAAGGATGCAAATGTTAGATTGGACACAATAAATAAAATATATTTTGCCTAGTTAATAAGTTTATTTTTCAGTTTTTTATTTAAATATTAACATTATATTTAGGTATTACATATTATTTATTTACTATAATTTATTAGTTATTAATTATTATGTTACCTAAGCATTAAGCATTCTAGTAATTAGTAAATATTTTATTAATGCTAATATTACATTTTTAAATATAATAAAAAACAAAAATGTTATTTTAATTATGGTATTTATTGGCACCCCCCTTGTTTAAATCCTGGCTACCTGTATCATTAGCGAACATATATATATATATATATATATATATTTAATATTGCAAGTTATAATAATGTTAAAATAATTGAAATGTTTTCCACGGGTACAATATACTACGTATATTTTATAATAAATAATCTTTAAATCTTTTGTTGATAGGGTAGAACAAAATTTGTATTTATGACCCTGAGTGCACCCCTGCTGCAGCAACCCTCGTATACATGACACGACATACTATACGTCTTGTATATTATATAGAGTTATAGGTTTTTATAAAATGAAACGTGTTTCTCGGGTAGGTACAAAATATACACACATATATAATCTGTTTCTATTTTTCTACGCTATTACGCGTATAAATCATTAGCCAATACATTATATTGTATTTATATGTTTTCATAAATTTAATACAGTCTTATTATTATCAACGACAACGAAATGACATATTTCCCAGCTGGGAAATCGACCGTACACGTTTTATAGCCCAAGCCTCGAGAATATAATATTACTGTGGCTGTAGCGTTCGTCATCGTACAAAAATATGAATTATAGGATGATATTATGAAGAATGATTTCGAATCAGGTTTTATGAAAACATACAAAATATATTATACCCACTCGAAATTAATTACTTACGCTAGTAGATAGAAAAATATGAAATTCCATCGGGTAAACATAACTAATAAGGTCAAAATTCATGTATATATAGTAATCAGAATAGAGGGATGTAGGATGATGACATTCTCTAACTTTTTCATTGACATTTTTCATTCCTCCTCCACTCGTTATGCTAAAAAATGTATTCCTCTGAAAAATGTGCATTATTAAAACTAAAATATTCGCATATAACATATATTATTATTATCTATATAGGTATTTAATGGACTTATAATTTATTTATTTACAGTGTTTAAAATTGAAATTGTAAATCATAGAATAGTATTAGGTAATCTATATATTGTAAATACAGCAAAGTTATTTAGAGATACTTATCGATGAGTGCTCTACAAAAATCCTATAATTATTAAAGAAATTTTTCTGTTTCAGTGATTTCAACTGAAAATTTGAATGTCAATTTTCCAATAAAATATGTTATTATCCTAAACAGATCACGATATTGTTATTTAACACATACTTCTTCTTTTAAATTTAAAATAAAATAGGTTTAATAACTGTTTTAAATTTGATTAGGTACATGAATATTATGTACTTAAATTAAGCTTGAACTATAGTTTTACTATACCTTATAAGCAGGGCTGTTAATTTAATGCCTTTACATGTTTTTTTTTTTTTTTACTTCGTAGATAGAAATGAGTAGGGTAAAAATCGTTTTTATATTGCTATAAATACTAATACGAAAATTATAAATTTGCGTATAATGGGTGTTTGAGCATAAAAATTCATATTTTCTTTAAATCTTTCAATTAGGTATATTTTATTTTTATTTTGTTAGTTTTTCGAACAATTGTTGTAGCAAACTTCAAGAAGTTAATTTGGTAAAATTTATTTCATATATATGTTATAAATGCATAGGTATACGGAAATTTATCTAGCATATTTTTGCATATAATGGGTATTTGAACATAAAAGTGCATATTTTCTTCAAATCTTTCAACTAAAAAGTTTTTTCCTTTTTTTTTTTTAGAAATGTATAAGTTTTTTGACAATTTTACAGTTGCCTTGATTTTTTCTCTAGTGAATTTATACTAGCGACCACTGCCACAAAGTGCGTAGTACCTATATATCACCCACAAAATTATTAAAATGTATTTCTAAATACTACTGCATATTTTTGCATATTTATAGCTTTTTTAGAACATATTTTTCACATTTACGTTTTTTTAGTCATATTTAAAAGCATATTTTGCAATTTTTAATTGCAAAAGTGCATGCATATTGGACGATTTTTTAGTATCTATAATAATTTTAATTTTCGACTTTCTCGCAAATTTTAAAATTTGTTTTAATCAAGTGTTTAAAAAAAATTTTCATGTGGATTTATAAGGGTTAACAATTTTTAATGTCATGTCAGTTGACTAAAAAAAATATGTCACAAGTAATACATATCCGGCATTCTTCCACTTGTATTGAGTCACTTTGATTTGTTTAATCATATATATGTAGATGGGTACTATATAAAGTGAATCTATAATGTAATATATTATACTATATATATATATATATATCCATAATTATGTACCTATATTATACATATTTAATTTTGCAATTGAAAATACTTAAAATTCCGTGTGACAAAATCCCACGATTACTATGTATATTATACACTCAGTTAATTTTTTTTCGACATATAAATTATTTGAACACCTATATTTTTTAAGGATTGATATGGTATATATTTTATATACGTCGTTTATTCCCATAATATTATAATAAAAAACAGTCGATTTATTATAGCAGATAAATATAACAATACCTATAATACATTAAACATTTATATTACCCTATATCTAGATAATATACTATGATATGTAGAGAACGGATTATTTGCATTTTTTTTCTTTTTTATTTAAAGCTATATAAGTACTAAGAATTTGAAAAAGAAAGTGATTTTGAAAATTTTATTTTGTTTGTTTTTTTTTTTTTTAAATATTTTTACATTTATTTATAATAATTTCGTTCAATATTAGACATACTTTATGAATTTTATTGGCCATCGTATGTTTTGTGTTTCTGTTATACACAAATATAATTTTTTGATAACCGATCGACTGCAGGACACAATATTTTCAAGAACCTATATAAACTATCATTTTTAATGGTTACCAAAATTCTATGGTGCCATTGTTATTTTTTAATTAACAGTATAAACAAATATTCATCAAATCTTATCAATCAATTTAAAAAAATTTTCTCTACTTTTTTGCATATTTTACGATGTATATATAAGTAGGTAGGTAGGTACTAATATTATGTTCTTAATTGCTATGAAATTCCATCCCTGAATTAATAAATAACAACGTAAATACATATAAGTAGGTACGAGATAATCAACACCAACCGTACATAATAATATAAGCTATATAGGTATGTAATTACTTTGAATTTTGAATTAAACGTAAATGTGTTTCGGTCAAGTCGATCGTAATGATTATGTGGGATGAACATTGAACAACAACAAATACCATAGCTGTTAAAATATTAATTTCTAATCTCAACATGGATTCTCGGGGCTTTGAAACTGGTTTTAGTGGCCTAATAAACTGTATCTCGTGAAAATTATACACAGACCATAAAAAACGCACACCGCTCAAACAGGTATGCCCAAATGCATTCCTTTTGAAATTAATGATGAAAAAAAATGATTGACTATGATATTATAGAAAGATTTCTATACAATAATTAGGTATATTATTAAACACGTATACCTATACAGGAAAATATCGAACTAAACGATATATTATATGGTCTGATAGTATATAATATGATTACATATTTTGGTAACGAACGAAATTCAGACACAAATCATGACTAAATATTTAAAACTTTTATTCGAAAGTTTAATTTAATCTTAAAACAGCGATTGATTTAAAAAAAAAAAAAAAGGCACGTATTTAAACCCAGACAACGAGTCTTTTTTTTTCTTCAATTTATTATAATATTAAATTTCATATTTTATACATTTAAATTTATTTTTGTAAAAAATTACCTGATATTTTTCCTAATGCTCAAATGCAATTTTTTTAAATAATCCTGTGATCGAGTGATCTCATTTTTAAAAGACAAAAGTAGAAATTAATTATCTATAGATTAAATAAAACTAGGATTAAAATTAAAAATAAGGAATAATATAAGGAACAAATTAGGAAAAATTATAGAGAGTATGATGGACTGATTATATATGGTTTGGATGATGTATTGGGTGAAGCAATGGAAATAAAATAGATAAAAATATATAGGATTTAAATACAGATGAAAGGTAGGGTAAGGAAAACTTAAAGGAAAAATTTTTAAAAGTTATATTAAAGGGAATGTGAAGGCATATGAGATAGATAATAAAAAATAGTTAAGGATAAGGGTATAACGTGGCGAACAAAAATAAAAGTGCTGAGTATAGCAGACCCCACTTATGTGAGATAAAGACGAGGAAAAAGATTGATTTTTTTTTTTGTAATGAAATGAAATGATCCTGTTTCCAGAAAAAAACCGTGACTATAATATAACTGGACTTTTCCATACTTCTCACGTTCGTCTCATAAATGATTCATTAATACTTGTTACAATTCTTACCGTATATAATTAAATTTTTATTATTATTATTATTAGGTACTTGTTATGATAGATCTATCTCTTGTTTTAAACTTGGTAGTACCTCATCCGCGAATTTGTAATTGCCGATTGGCGTTTATTTCTAGTTAATAAATAAATAATGATTGCGTACGCGGACATGAAAAAATATGTTTTCGCCCTGAGAATTAGAAATTATCGCTCTATATAGCGATTGACGCCTCTCGTGTGTATATAATATTATATTGAAAGTTCTGTCGATAACGGCAAATTTTTAGATCCAAAATGATAATTGCGGGGACTGCGTATAACTATACGTATATACTTTTAAACAACTCCTACGTCGACGTTTAATTGAAAAAAAAAATATTTACTGGATGTCTGGGTAAGGGTTGATATATTATTCGTACACCGGAAAGTTAAAATATGTCCATCGAGCAAAGAGTTTAATAAGTTTACTCGTGTAGATCGCATAGATGTAGGGTTGCACAGATGATTTCTAAAAATTATTTTAGACATTTTAAGTAAATAATAAAAAAATTTTTATAGTTGTATACATTTACCTACGGAAAAGAAATGGGATAGAGTCTATGGAGATACTTTTACTTTTTTATTTATAACTTATCATTTATTTTATAACATTTTTTTTTTTTAAGTGTTTTATATAAAATGATTTTATAACTATTATATTTATATTATAAAAACGGGTCAAACACGTATTTTCAGATTAAAACATTAAATTGTTTATTTATTTATTTATTCACCTAATTTAAATAGGAAAAAATTTTTATATTAAAATCATAAATATATATTAGGTATAAAAACTATATCGTATTTTTTTTTTTTACAAACGAACTAATTTAAATACGTATTAAAGTAAAATTTGCTTTTCAGAGAAAGTTTTGGCGAAAAATTCTAGTGTTTTATGGTCCAGTAGAGTGAAATTTTTATTGGTATAATATATACACTATAGGTAATAATTATTATTACAAGTCATTATACTTGTGGTATATTTGTTTTTAATGCTCCAAATGTTTCATATAGGGATTGTATTTCTATAATACATCAATTAAGAATTAAATGTATTATATTTTAGTATATCACAGTTTCTATAATTATAATTGGGATTCAGATTCAGATTTGTATTCCCTAAAAACAACATAGTGTAATATGCCATTAAGAATAAGCAAATATACATAAAAATTTCAAAATATGTTCAAAAATATGGCCTTATAAATATATGCTAGATTTATTTTTCAAAAAATCATAAAATATGCATTTATAACACAAATATAATATTATTAAAAAAAATTCTCGACGTTATTAACCACGTACACGTGAACGAAATGCCTACCGGTGCCGTGCAGACGTTTAAAATACTATTGCGACAACTTAATAGTAAAAAAATATCGGTGGTTTTCGTTTATGTTTATGGAAAAATATACCAGGAAATTAAAAACAAATTAAGTACAATTCAAAATCAAAACTTAAAATCAATTGTTATAACATTGCAAGTTTTGTAAATTTAATCAATAATATTGAGACTTGAAATTTCAAAATTTTAAAATATGCATTTATTAGTAAAAATGGTCAAATATGCAAAAATGTACCTATAGGTATACAAAATATTTTTAATCTCCAGTATAAAATGAAACGGATTTCTATTTCACTTGACTATTTTTCGGACTAAACAAAAAAATATGCAAAACGCTACACAATGTTAATCCTAATAATTTACAAATTCTGATAAACTTTCAAGAAAATATTGCAATATATATTGAAAAACTCCAAGAATATCACTTCGAACGAAAATGTATTTCGATTATTTTTTTCAATCCGAAAAAATATAAAAACGTCCCGGAGATTTAAAATTTTAAATAATTATTATTTATCTAAGAATTGATTTCACCTTTCGGATGATACCCATATTGGACCCTAATGCTTAGCAAATATTTGAATCGCGAAAAATACGTTGACGTTCGTACAAGTTTTTTAAGTATTTCGTTACTCTTTGATATTTATATATGAAGCTCATTAAATCGTTTTGTTTGCGTAAACGTTGTGTTGTCAACTATATAATATATCAAAGGTATATATTTAAACTGTTATATAAATACAAGTGAATATTTACTAATGTTCCGACTGAAGTATTTTAAGTTCAATCCGTACACTGTATACAGACCAAACAGATATTCTCCACCACGTGTTCAATTTAAAACGTTGTTTATCAAAAAGTTGCTCGTTACTGACCTACAACATCTTTCAGAGTAAATACACACACATATATATGTATATATATGTATATTGTATAATATATTATAATGCTATCGTACATGTATAAAACAATATACGAACACAAGTATACGAGTAAAATTATAGGTGCCAATATCTAATTGAGTTTTATTAGCATATATAATTATTTAATTAATGGCCAAATACTTTTCTAACTCAATTAGAACAGAAGCTCTTATCCATGGACACCACCCCATAAAGGATCCGTAGATATATAGATACTACCGGTGACTGGCTCTGAATTTATTTTCTATTTCAAAACTACGTTAGAAAAAATGTATTTGATAAAAAAAACCGTATTCGAATTGACACGTATATACTTACCAAATATTACCTCTGGAGTATGGATAAATTGAGTCCCCAAAAAAGCTTACGAAATTATCTGTTATACCTAATTTGTAAATTGCGGTCCAAGTATTTTTTTTTAATACATGTACAAGTAAACTGTGTCTCGGGATATTTTTCAAATTCAATATTTTCTTCCCACTTTTCAGACTATCCACAATAATATGTTATTATTATTATTATAAATTGGTATGGTTGAAAAAAAAATTTCAATTTTTTGGACTGCTTTCTGGAATTATACATTCTATACAAATTATATTTTAATTGCATTTTTTAACCATAACATAGAATCCAACCATTTAATATAATATTTTCTATAAAATATATAAATAATAATAACAATATTGGCAATGCTATATCTGAAAAATGGAAAGGAAAATATTGATTTAAAAAAAAATCCCGGGACACGATAAATTTAAGTAGGTACTTAAAAAAGTACAAAAATACTTGAGTTAAAATGTACATAATAATACATCTATATACAAAATTTATCTTGGCCACAATTAACATCAAAAACTAAATAAAAATAGGACGCAATTTAATTTAAAAGTACCGAGTACCGACATATTATCTATACAGTACAAAAATGAACACTATTGAGATAGATAATTCTATATACCATATAATTTATATAGTTAGCATGAAAGGATAAGTCCATGGATGATATTTTTATATCTTATATTTATCCACAGTCTAAAAATTGTTCTAGAATAATATAAAATATAGGTACTACTACCTACAGTGTATGTACCTTTGTCAAATTATATTTGCTTACAAAAATACAATTCACAATATTATTATTTATTGTTGATATATCCATTGGCCAACTATATTATAGGTAGGTCGAGTAATGTTGATATTACATTATATTAGCAGAAGTTTTCAAAAGTCATCTGTCAACCCATTTGTTCCTTAGACCATCCGTGAACAAATCGATGAGTGGTCATTTTTCTTTTTTAATCTAAAAATCTTCGAAGGCATTTTAGATACCTTTATCACTCAACTAATTTAATAATCGATTGATGAGATATGCAATGGATATTTTCTCGTTAGTTATTTTATATTTAATACTTCTAACTTAAAATGTACAATCTGTGATAACACCATATAATAATTTTACCAAAATCACGAAATTATGTTCAAATTTCATATTTTATTATGGTAGGTACAGATATCAGTGATTACACCATTACACATTGGTGCAATTTGATATGAATTAAGGAGCATATGCATTTTTTGAATACCTATACATATTGATTTGTTTAATTTGGACATATTTGAACATTTTTTAGAGTTTGTGAAAATGTATTGGAACACCCTCTATATTTGAGATATCATTAAAATGTATAGTGCTAAGTTCATACGTTACATATTATAAATTGACTATAACTTTATAAAAACTTTTTAACAATTTATAAATTATAAATAAACTTGTAGAGCATTATTGGATACTTATTAAAAAATTTTATTATCCTTTTTTAAGTTATCCAATTTTGGTCCTAACCTAATGTTCAGTTCACAGGAAGCACTAAAAATGTATTTAAAACATCACACAAACCGTCTTAACTGTATTAACTTGTTGGATTTTGTTGTATTTTTTTCGAGTCCCCATCTTGAACATTACAGAGTTTATAGTTTATTAACTTAAAATAGTTTCCACAATATCCAATAAGTCTATTACATATTATTGGATGGTTTTCGTAAAGTTGTAATTAAAATGCAATGCTGGGTGTGAACTAAAATGGGTGTTGAAAAATTAAAAGTTAAATAAATTCAAACTAATGCTTCAACAATTTCCAACGATGTTCAACAATTAATCTCTACGTAATTGTGAAATAAAAAATTTTAATTTTCTGCTAATAATGTAATTTCAATCTACGAATCAACCTATTTTATTGACAAAATAATAACTTTGCGTATAAAGTAAAGTATAAGCATTACTTTATAAAGTTATATTATAATAGGTACCTGACAAAAACCGTTGAGCAATGCGTAATTTGACCATTGGAGTTGGATATTGTTGGACATATTTGAATATTTATTGGAGCCTTTTATTTAAGTAATCCAACGTCGAACATAATAACGCCAAGTTTACAGATTATAAAGTATAAATACTAGTTTTATTCTTATTTTTAGATAAACAGGCATTTTATTAACAAAAGGCTCCAACAGATATCCATTGATGCTCATAACTAATCTAAAATCTAAATCCACATTGCTCGATGATTTTTTTTTTTTGTCAGATTTTAATTAAATTATAATGTTAACTGCAAACTTAGCATTACAAAGTTCAATGCTGGATAGTTATAGCTCAAAAATAGGAATATCAATGTCCAACAAGTCTATAATTTACACATTATTGTATGGTTTTTGATGGTTTTAAAGTTAAACTGACTTGTTATTCTGCCGGGTACCTATATAGACTTGGCATTATGAAATTGAAGGTCGGAAAAGTACCTAAGTAAAGGGCTCGAACAAATTCTAGCTGTAATATCTATAAATAGTCAATTAGTGTACGAAATTTTACCTTTTTAAACACAAAATTAACATGATTGTTCGTTTATGTTTTTATAGCTCAATATATTAAACGAGTATAAATAAATAATCAAACCACCTATATTATGGATATTACGTTGAAAATTATTTTTCGTTTCGTGTACATTTTCCTCGGAACAAACGCGTTGCCCGGGCTCGGCCCGCTCGACAAAGAAGTGATGTTCGATAAACTCGTGGAGATAATAGACACGGATATACTTCTGGTGACGGACAAGATGCATAAAAACTCGGCGTTTCAACCGCCCATCGGCGGTTCGTTGGAGGAGATTTTCAGAAACAGATTGGATTTGTTCATCGGAGTGCCGAAGGAACTCTTGGTGACCGGCCTGGACCTCGAAGACGGGGATCTGTCCACCGTCGACCAACTGTTCCTGTCCTGTCTGTCGAACGCTACGCGCGCAAATAACAACGGTCTGTCGTCGGCCGTACCGACGCCGGTAGAGTCGGCATCGACGGACTGCCACACGACCGAGAACCCTCGACAGCGCAACGCGCACGCGACACCCGACAACGTCGCGGTAACCGTTGCACCGCAAACGAATGTTACCGCGACTACCGTATGGGGAAACCCGTCGATTCCTTCGACTGCCGCACAACTGGCTTTTGGAAATCCGATAAAACGGTCGAGCGGCGAGGGGATCGACGGTAGTCCGGCGGACGGTCACGGCGATCGCAAGTCGACCGCGACGACAACGCGGTCCGGCGGCGGTCCGTCGACGGCCGCCGTATTGCCGCGGACCGGAATCGTACGATCGACCGTTTCGCCAAAACATCAATGGGTTTTCGGTGACGATAATACGACGATGACCACGACCGTGGTCACGCCGCCGATAAAAATCCACGATTCTGCACGTCCGACGCCGAAATGACCGCGTCCTCGCCGTCCATTAGGCCCGCGACACGCGTGTATAGTTCACCGCAAACGTCGGGAAAATCGTTCGCGCTCCGCCGCGCATCAGTCACGTCTCTACTCCGGAATTCCCCAAATTATTATATAATTTCAGACCGACTGTCATGTCGTCATATCGATCGGCTGAAGTTATGATCGATTAATACCTACTATATTATAGACATCACTTATAAATATATAGTTCATTAACATTCTATTTCATGGTGTTTTTTTTTTTTTTTTACGAGTTTTAGTAAGTACAATCAATTTATATTCACCACAATCCTCCAAGAAGGCCTAGACTTATTAAGGATGATCGTATTTACAAAAATCGACATTTTAGTGATGAAAAAAAATGTCTGAACTATAGATAGTGGCTATATAATAGTAACTGCATTACTTAAAATAACGTTACCTACTAATTGATAGGTATCTTCTTCTTCTTCTTCTTCTTCTCCTTCGCCTTCTCTCCCAACTATTTGGGGTCGGCCACCCTGGTCCTACACTTCCACTTAACTCTATCTCCCGCATCTTTTTCACTTACTCCCACTTTCCTCGTATCACTCGACATCACATCCCCCCCATCTCTTTTTCGGTCTTCCTCTC
>JAIPRL010012988.1:0-11240 GCA_025469235.1 Pemphigus obesinymphae
TGTTACATTATTTTTACAAAGTATATGATCAACTAAACAAGATATTATGCTAGACAACAACTTAAACATTGTTAACCATTGACAATATTACATTGTTAATATTATCAACGATGTTTTTTTCGGTGTAGCTGCACAGCGGGATTATTTCCATTTATTGAACACGTTGCTATGAGATTACATATACACTTATGAATCCGTTTACTAATTAATAACGATCGTGACGCTATGACATCGTCGGTGGCGTAGGTACACGCATTCACGGTTTCGTGAAAGGGGAAAATGTTGATTTTTGACGATTACCTTGTAGGATTTCTACACAAAACTAAAATTTGAAGCGGGTCACTATTAGAAAGTGAATTTTCGGTCTGTCCGTCCGTTAGAGAAAAAAATTACATTGACTTTAAATATTTGTGATAGACGGCATGATAGTTATTATATCTCTATGTGATTAAAGTTCAGTCTATTACAAATAATTGTCTACGTGGATTCTGGTTGAACAATACTCGACTTATTGAAAACGGTTTTATAGTAAGTACCTATAATCCTGAGTGACGTGTACTATCCTAATGACATTAAAAATATGTGCGATTTAAAATTTCAAGGTAAACTTAAGACCAACATTCATTAATATACAGTCATATAACATATAGGTACCAAATATTTAGTACGTTTATACAGTTTGTACAACTATTTTTAATTACACGGGGAACGTCACTTTTAAACAGTTTCAAACTGCTTATTTTTTGTAATAATAACTATTATTCTGATTACAATATGATATGACATAGATATTTCTACCTAAATTGTACAAATTCTAATTCTAATAATGGGAAATAATAACTACCTATATAGACAGGAAATAAAAATAAAAGTCGAAGGGGGGGGGTATATAGTAGATATATTGAAAATTAACTTTTATTATATACTTGAACTTATAAAACTCGAAAACTACGAACAAAACAAAATTAATTTATTATAAGTTTATAACTATATGAATAGCCAGGAGGACAGTGAAGAGAAAATCCAGACCCGGGGGTGGGCTGTTGTTAGGCCTGTAATTTTTTAGGAACATTTATACGAATGACTTTTTTTTTTTCTTATTAATTGTCGCTATTTTCAAAGCGCTAATATATTACATAAATTATATAAATATGCATTTATGTATAATCTGTTATAATAAAAAAGTCCATTCGTATAAATTGCGTCTATGATGGTGTTATTGTGCTCTTAGCCTCCCTAAAATTTTGGAAAAATACGGACACCCCTAAAAATTCTAAGCCGGGAGGAATCACCACCGACCCACCCCCTCTCACCGGGCCTGTGAATGGCTTTAACTTTTTGAATTGGCATTCCTGTATATTATATTTGTGATTTTCTTAGATGGTTTTTCATCAAATACCTCAATATTATGCCTTAAAATGAAATTCAAATATAATCCTTAATAAACATAATATTCAGTCTTCTCATTTTGAAATTCTCAAGTAAATACTTTTTTTTAACGTCCAAAGGCTTATAAAATATAACCACAATGCCTCTTGGCAAAAAATTATACTTCTAATTTTATTCAACACATCGATATTGAACATTTTTACTTATACAAGACTTGATATCAGAATGAACCATTGGGTACCCGAAATAAACGATATTATATAAGTTAACCCGATTAACATTGTAATTTAAAAAGTGACATGATACAATTTCATTAATGAAATATAGATATTAAACACGCGTGTTATGATCCTCCTTGCCTAAATAAAAATAATGTTTATCCTATTTGTACCTATGTGTGGGTGTACATATTTGCTTGCATATTTGATGAGGATTAAACTATATTATCCGTATTTCTGAGTTTCTACAATTTCCGAAGAAAAAACAATATTACAAAAACGTTACATGTATTTTTGTTTTTAATTAAGCGTAGTTTAATTGAAAATTAAATCAATCGGGCATACTTTTCGTATTAATCCGTCGTTTATTTTGCGAATAGTTTTTTTTCGTCAGTCCCCAGAATTTGTAGTAGAATAAACCCGCCGATTAATAAGAATTTCAGATAAATAATATTTTTCAAACTTTATAGAACTTTGGTGTTATAAGTATATGTAAGTATGCGCGGGTGAATTATAATTAACGGAAACGGAGAGATTAACGTTTTTCGAAAAGTTTATAAACTGTATGTGGCATCCGTTATTATGGTTTTCAAAAAAAGTTTCCAAACTCGTGTATCTGCAGCAGCTAACGACAAGACAACAGGATGTGTGCCATACTCATACAATTACTCTATTTACACTTAAGCGTACGAAATCGACGAAACTATTTCTTACGTCACTCGGAAGTTATACAATATGCGTTTGAGGGTGGATTTAAGGATATAAGGATGTAGGGACTCTCTTATATCATTACAGCAAGACGTGTATGATTTAAGTTATTACACGGGATTGGACGAATTCGGTCAAATATAACTGAAATGACAGGACAAATCGGGTGTTAGGTATATATATATACAACTACATTATAAACGTTAAGTTTTAACAATATATGACAATCATGAGCGTGCGTAAGAATTCAGTATTTATAGGTGTTCCTTCATTCGATAAAAACCCATCCTGACCGTTTTCTTTTTAGTGTGTTAATTGATTGTTAATTTTTTAAAGTCTATAAGTCCAGTGGTTAAAGTGAGGGGGGACGGAGGGGGACGGCGTCCCCCTTCTTTGCTTAGTTTAAGTTTGGCGTCCCCTTTAGTAGGTATATAGTCCCCTTTATATTTCTAAACGTTTAATTAAAAGTTGAGCCTGAATTTGTTCTTTTGTACATAATATTCAAAAATTAAATGCAAAAAGTTTAAAAAAATGGTATTTAGTTATAAATTGTGTGCAAGATATATATATTATAGAAAAAACTATTTCGATTTTTCTTTGTTCTCCAGACATTCTCTCCTTGGCCGGAATATTGATAATAATTAATATTCGTATTTTAAAGTTATAACCACAGAGTATGTACATCATATATAATAATAGGTATAGAGGTCCGTGATAAATGTTTACAAATTAGGTCAATAATAACATGGATTAAAAGTTAAATTTATATAAATATTTTAAAAAATATTACGGTACTGGTTCAGGGGACGCCTTTTTTTCGCATTAGCTATAGCCCCCCCTGCAAATATATTCCACTTTAACCACTGTCTATAACACGATGACGTAGCTGGAATTTTTCGACTCGACAGTACCAATACAGGTTTACAATAAAAATAAATCCAATAATACGTTCCCTCTGTAAAACAATATTACTTCGTATCAGTGGCGTCATTTCAGGTAGGGCGACTCGTACATTTGCCTCGTAGTTTATCGTTTAGGCGTTCAGCTTAACCTAGTCGTCAAATTTTAAAAATATCAATAAAATACATTAATGATAATTAATATAGGTACTATATATTATTATTTATCTATATATTAATATTATATTTATGTAGCTAATAAATATATAAATATTTATAAAATATATATTGGTATATTTAGAATTTACCGACCAACTGAATCAGCGGTAAGTATACCCACTAAACAGTCATAGACGTTAAAAACGCACACATTCTGAATTCAAAATCTTTACGTATTTAAAAAAAAAAAAAAAATACATACCTTCGAAATAAAAAGTGTCCAGTCAACCGTTTTTGGTTTTAAATCGGCAAATCAGTAAAATGTTTCCCTAGTCTAGAGAAAACTGAAATAACGCCACTGATCAAGTTCAATGACGAAGGTAAGCATATATGATATATTAAACATAATATTGTACAATATTGACTACATAGTAATATTGTTTGGGGTAGCTAAGCATTGAATGCGTAAAAAATTAACCCGTTCACTTTTAAAAACAATGAACGTGTACATCTGGACGTATATTGTAATTAATTAATAATTATTAACGACGTACACGTTTTTTAAAAATTTTTTTTTTTTCAAATAAAACCGTAGTTTAATATAAACATATTAAAAAAAAAAATTTTAAACTTCAAATAAACGTATAAATATTAATAAATAACTTAAACATATTATTAAAAATATATATTTAAAAGCATATTGGGGGAAAGTGTAAAAAAATATTTTTATAAAAGGTTCATTGTGTTTACGAATAATGGATTATCCACTGTTTTTATTCAATAACATTCGTCCAAAATGATAGAAAAACTGATAATTTTATAAATTAATTAATATTTAAGAGGATTTCAAGGTAAATAATTTTCAATGAAAAACTCATGTTGGCATTTCTCATTTTTAACAACTTACAAACAACTTGGAAATATGAAACGAAAAATAAATTATAGATAACAACATTATTTAGTACCTACCCTACGTAACCTTTTTACGATATTAAAATTCTTTTTAAAGTTATATTTATTATAAAAAAATGTAAAAGGTTAGTGTTTTAATAACTTATAAAACATGTTTAAATGTACATCATGCCTATTACAAAACTACTATATAGGGTGCTAGATAATGTTGTTTTATATCATTTATTTTTTATTTCATATTTTTTGATGTTATAGGTTAGGTTAAAAGTAATATTTACAATAAAATTGTATACGATGATAAAAAACAACCACAATAAAAATTATATAGTAATGAGACCAATATTATTATTCATTTTTAAAATGCATATAAACATTTTCAGTTGTTAGATTTTCATTTTCCTTAAAATTTTCTAAAAATAGCCGAGCTGAAATTCTCTTAATGAGTAAAAAATAATGATTTTTATCGTTTAAAAACAAATATTTGTACGTGATTTGGAATCTATTGATAAAAGTGTGCATAATATGCTTGTGACATTGTAGCCAAAGTTACAATACATTTGACGGCATATATTTATTTTTTTTTTTTTTACAAAAAATATTGGTCGCACATTGGAAAATTATTCTATACTTCATTAGTTATAAATCAAATTAATACAGCAATGTTAAGAAACATATGTAGAATATTTTAGTAAATACAAAATTGCAAAAAAAAAATTCAACACGATTATCAGTGAAATATTATGATAAAAAACTGTCCCAACTTAGACCAGTTGACGGTATTTATATAAATATAATGGGATTTATATCAAAATATTTATATTTTTAAATATTTAACTTGAACGGCGAAACTCAGCAAGAGTGAAGAAATGCAAGTGACGTTCGCGAGTCGTTCAGAAATATATGGACGTGAACTGCACAATAAACGTCGTGCTTCCGAACACTGGGCTTAACTTTCACACATCCCTTATTAAATGTACCTAAAACACTATATTTCGTTCTATTCATTAAAATCGTATCTAAAACTATATTATATAGTATAGTGTATATAGTTTGTCTTTTTATTTAAAATGGGTGACTAACGCGGGTGCAGGGTTTTGATGGAGTAAAATAAATCTAAATAGTTTGCCGTCAACGTTTCAGAGTATGACACGTAGGTACCTAATAATATATAGAATCTCGAAGGATGTTGACATTAACGCCCCAAAGATAAGAAGATTGTTTGCAAAGTTTCCGTCATGCTTAGGTGTAAACACTGAACAGGGTCAATGAGATGCAATATACATTATTTCAAATTAAAAACTCTGATGTAAGTCCTAATAAAAATACAAAAATACTTTTAATTTTTTTTTTTTAGAAAATTGCATATTATACATTTTAAAGAAAAATTGTTGAGAGTAGGCCCGACGATAGGGGGTTGGGTCGGTGGTGATTCCCCCGGGTCCAGAATTTTCAGAGGGGCCCGGATTTTTCCGAAATTTCAGGGAAGCCAGAAGCACAGTAATATACAATAGACGCGATTTATATGAATAACTTTTTTTTTTATATATATAAATACATATTTATATAATATGATATTGCAATTAGCGCTTTAAAAACGGCTATAAATTACTAAAAGAAGAAAAAAAAGTCATTCGTATAATGTTCTTCGAAGATTTAGGACCCAACTACAATCCACCAGCGGGTCTAGATTTTCTCTCCACTACCCATGGTCGAAAGAGAAGGCGAATAATAATAATAATAATAATAATAACAATAATAGGTATTATAAATATAAATAGTTATTATTTAAAGTGTTATAACTTATAAATAAATACATTTATAAATGTAAAAGTACTATGACACCGACTTTTTTAAATAATCGTTACGTTTTCAATATTGATTTAATTTAATTAAGTAATGAGTATAGTATATCATCATAAAAAAGTTCATTGCGCTCAGTCATGAAAAAATAAATAAATAAATATCACAATAAAGCAATGAGCGTTTTAAAAATAGTACGTATTATAGTACGTATTACGATAAGATATTACGTAGATGGGGGTAGACTGTGATCCAGTGGTCGAATCGCGTGTTTTGGTGCTCGAGATCACCGCGGTTCGACTCCCAGGTAGCAAATTAGGTAGCCAACCGCGAGAGTTTTCTAGCTGGTAGCGTCCAGTCTCTGGTGCAAGCCGGCCATAATTACCAAACTCGTCCAACAATAATATTTTATAATAATAACTTGGTAAACCAGAGCATGTTAGAGTTTGGGAAATAAAAGGATGTAAAACCGTTAATTATTATTATAGTATAGGTGTTAAATAATTTCATAAACATGAAAAAATATTCATATAGGTAGATAAACTCGGGTTTAAATTACAATTTTTCGGAGAAAACAACAAACAAACTATTGTAAACTTATAAAACGAACAATGAAAATTAAATTATAAATACCTAGGTATTGGTATTATATTATATATATTATAAATACCTACCTACTTGCAGTGTTTTATATGGTAAACGCCTTATTCGGGAAAAAAATCTGAATAAAAACTTGAACAATTTAATTGTACGTTACCTAATCGTTTATTTAAATACCTACTAGGTATTACAGTACCTCTGTATCTTATTATTTAATTCATTTGAAAATGTTTGAATATTTTATTGTATTAATTGATTTAATGTATGCCCGTTGAAAGAATACAAAACAAATAACGGAAACGTCTGAATCTTTTATAAATCATTAGGTAACTGCAATAGAGTTTTTATGAACTCAGTAGATACTTACCGCGGTTATTTACAGTAGCAGATAACTGTGATACTTACCCCCACCTACCAGGGGCGCCCGCAGAAAAGTATCTCAGTGGGTGCAAAATTAATTTTACATTAAACATTTACATAATTACATATTTAAATTATTACATTTACATAATAAAAATAACTCTAATAGTAATCTAAAGAAAAACAACAGTTTAATTAATGAATTTGTCATGGGTAAAATATATTGTGTGTAAATGAACAATCTATGAATTAACTTTTATTTTATTTAAACTGTAGGTAATACTGTATACTGTATAGATGGTTAACATATATATGAATTATGAATTAAATTTTAATAGAGCCAAAATTATTTATAAATACAATTTAAAAATATAATAATTTTTTACATTTTATTAACATATTATATAGACTGTAGTAATATACTGCAGACTGCAGTATATAAATTAATCAAATAAAAGGGATAAACGCCTAACGTTTAATCCAAAATGGTCTATAGTATTCATTTTTTGTTTTTCGAAAAAAAATCAAATTTTCATATCGGTCATTATGAATATGTATTAGAGATAAACTATTTAGTCTCATATTACCCATAGAAGATCTCAGCCATGTTTTCATACGACGCAAGACACTATAAACAGATAATGAATAAATACCTACCTATATTATATTTTTATAATACTAAATATCTATAAATGATTACCTAAAAGTTCTTTCGGCTGAACATGAAGTTGCTGGTAATGAAATAGCAATTTCTAAAGCTTTATTCACAGCAGGATAATATTTAGATAGTTCTAGTAAATCAATTATTTTTGTACTAGGATCACATGGTTTTCTTAGCCAAAATTCATACCAAGTCATTGCTTCATCTTCAAAATTGTCAAGAAGGAGTCCATATAAACTGTTGATAGATTTAACTACTTCACTGAACTCTTGAATATTCATTCTTGTCATTTTTTTTGGATGTAAATTAAATAATGAAAATGCTTTTAAATTTTCATCAGAAAACCTATCGTTAATTGACATAATTATGGAATCTAAGTAGGGAATAAATAAAGGTTGTCCAAAAATTTCATTGATGTTATTAGTCGGATAATTGTCTCATTGAGTTTGTCGAATAGCTCTTCGTGGTATTTGTAACTCTAGACCGATTTTGATTGCAGTTTCTTCTGCTATTTAGAATATTAAGTTAAATTGACACTCACTGTTACTTCTATCGCTTTTTACAAGTTTTAAAATTTAAAAGTTTTAAAAAATCTCAGTGGGTGCAATGGCGCCCACTGCCCCACCCCCCTGCGGGCGCCCCTGCCACCTACAGTTTTATAATACAGCGTTTGACAGAGGAAATATTGTTGTAACGTATAAAACATTATAGTGGGGCAAGTAGTAGGTATAAAAAAAAAAACCCCCGAAATAAGTAGGTATAGGTGCTATCGTAGAAATATCTATTTTAAACTTCGTTGGGTTTCTGACTGCAATATAAAAAAAACGGTTTGAAATTTACTCGGTAAAAATACACTACTCTATTCCGAATAAGCGGTCATTTTCCTGCAGCGGACGTTTTAACATTCAATATAAAACCGCGACAATTAATTAATTGAGTAAACTTGGGAATTAGGGAATCGTAATGGTCAGACGAACCGAAATCTATTATTGAACCGCTTGCCGAAATTCGGAAGGAGGTACTTACCATAAATAGTAGACACCTACTAAACATTTTTAAATAGGTAATTATGCTTTCCGGAAGGAGCGAGACTTTTATCGCGGGCGTGTCCTATTACCCGTGTACCTACCGGTAAAGTACGATTGCGCACGTTTGACCTTTTTCATGATACGATTGCGCGCGATTCGGCAGAACAATAGAACATAATATTATTGTACTCGGAGGGAAAATATATGAACCCACGGATTGCGCGTAAAAAGAACGTAGCAATGTTGCCAGATTAGGTATAAACTATTAATAAATTGTAGTTATTCATAATAGGTACGTAGTTATAAACTTATATTTTAATAATAATATCTTAAAATAATATTACGTCCAAGAGAATACAAATATACGTGTATATATATACTACGCGCGTCGCACACAATAAGATTAAATAAAATTTTTACTATACCTACACGAAAACGACACGAATACCTACCTAAATTGTATCTATATAAAATAATTAGGAATAATATCGTATATTGTACCTCCATGTTATCACATCATCTTTTAATTAATTAATATATATTAATCAGTATTTAAATTGATTTCGTTGATTTCACTTGATGGAAAACTGTTTATATAATATGATATATGAGTATGACAGTATGAGTATAGGTACCTACTATCAATATTTTATATACTTATCTACATAATATATATATATATATATATATAGGCCGACTTGGGCAGTATTCCAAATATTTTTTAAATAGGTAGTTTTTTTTTTTTTTGAAAATAATTAATACAATATTTTGAATACATTATTAAGGTTCAATCACATTTTTAAATAAATTCTATTACACATATTTCCTTCAAAAATTGTATTTATGTTAAAAGTACCTACATAATGTTTTATAGTAGGTAGTATTATATTAGGTATCTTATTTTGTTGTCAACTGTATTTAGCGGGATAGTGTCTACTGTTATTTTCTGATTTTAAATATGTTGATTTAAATAGTAATTAATTTTTATTGATGAAATAAATAGTTTGAATAAGTATTAAATTTATCGATATTATTTTATTATAATAAATTTAGTAATTACATCGTGATATGAGATCTTTGACGTATAGGTATGTATATAGGTACTTAATACTAATTATTATAAAAAAAAAAAAAGATTTCCTCGATAGTATGTCATTATTAGTATATAGCATAATAAGCTGTTAATAAGCTGGTAATGCTTATTCATTAAGATTTGCAAAAAAAAATATTGCGTGCTCAGGTACCTACTTATTACTTAAAAGAATCACGCAATACTAAACTTCGACATTAAAATTTAGATATAATTTATAATTAATAGGTAGTTAGGTGTGTATTATCGATTGTATTATTATATTACATTTCACGGAAAGAAATGATTAAATATAATAATATTATAATTTGGGTATTTAGATACTATTTTTATTTTTGAAATCTAGTAAAAAAAAAAGTAGGTACCTATTCTAAAAGTATTTGGAATACATTTTCAAATACTTTAGATCATAAAAACCTTTTTCAAACCTCCTTTCTAACAAAATTTATTCCCATGAACTTATATCCCTTATAAACTTTAAAATTCCAATTCGTTCAACCCGTTCAACAATTACTTTCCTTATCCCACCTTCTCCTTCTCTCTTTCTCGATTCCTCACCTATCTTACGACTTGTGCGTGCGGCCAATAATGACCCCTCTTTTACCATTAAGCCATGATTACTTACCTTACTTTCATTTATCATTAATTATTCTGTTTTTCATTATTTGTAAACAAGTTTTCTCTTGCTAATTGTTCTTTTTGCTTTTTTTTATACATTAAGTTATCATTCTACATTAATAATTGTACTGTATATTATTTGTTTTTTGGGCTATAGCCTGTACTAATAATAATAAATAAATAAATAAATAAATAAAAAATGTTTGCTTTTTTGTAGAAGATACGTATTAAATAAGAAAAAAATATGTACTTTTGTGCAATAATATTATACTAATAACAATATGTACATCTTAATAAATGATTTTAAATATATATCATAGTTTACATTTTTATTTTATATTTTTAATTAATATAATTATGGTTTATTGACAATATTATTCTTAATTGAATAATAAAATGTTGTTGACTCTACATCAACAAGATTATTGTCAATTTAACATATATTTTAATTAATATGATTGTGGTTTTTTTTTTTGGTGAACCTTTAAATATTAAAGCGAGGAAACAAATAGCATCCTCCTCAGCCAACATTTTAAAACTGATAAAAATGCCTCCGACTGGATGTGACTTTTAAGTTGACAAGGAAATACACCTAACAAATTACCTACTATTTAATTTACATTGAAAAAATAGTAGGTGACAATAACATTTATACAAATTTTATAATTTAATTTGTTATTCCCGCGCACACAGTGTTTTGGAAAACACTGCAGCATAATATATTTATGTACCCATATGATTTATATATTAAATAGGTATATAGACATATAGTTTACACCTATACAGTGTTATTATATG
>JAIPRL010012989.1:0-11238 GCA_025469235.1 Pemphigus obesinymphae
ATAAGGAATGAGTATATCAGAGGTAGTATAGGGGTAGCTTCGATAGTAGACAAAATGAGAGAGAATAGATTAAGATGGCTCAGGCATGTATTAAGGAGGGAAGAGGCTGAGGCAGTAAGATTAGTAAGGGAAATGCATGTTGTTGGGAAAAGGTGGAGGGGAAGACCGAAAAAGAGATGGGGGGATGTAATGGCGAGTGATATGAGAAAGATGGGAGTAAGTGAAGAAGATGCGGGAGATAGAGTTAAGTGGAAGTGTAGGACCAGGGTGGCCAACCCCAAATAGTTGGGAGAGAATTCGAAGGAGAAGAAGAAGCTGAGAATCATGGAAACAGACCCTGAGTAAAGAGGTCATAGGGTCATCCCTATATAACTGGGTCCCTGAACACAGAAATTTCAGACAACCTGGTACAATCACTCGAGGCACATATTCCACGCCGGTACCTTTTATATTTTTTACGTATAACAGTCTCTCCAGGATTTAGACATTCAAGGACACGCACGTAATAATATAGCTTACAATTTATATTATATACCTGGATATCCATCGCATAGAGTAGTAATCGCAGTAGTTCTTTTCATTTCACCGATTTTTTGAAACCGTTCTTTAGATGCTACTTTAAGGCCTTGCCATGGTAATGAACCCTTTGTCATGTATATGTACATATGGCCAAGAGCTTCTAAATCGTCACGACGACTTTGTTCTATAAAATTATTACACACATAATTATAGATTTATCCCGAAATTCGAGTATTATACTCATTGTGGGGAGCAATGTAACGCAAATGAATTTTAAATTAATATTTAGTTACATGTTTTTGGAAAGACAATTATTTATAATTCAATAATTTTTAAAAGTAGAGGGTCCTACTTTAATAATAAATACATTTATTTATTAGGTTAGTTCATTCTAATTTATAATTTTTTTTTTTTATATTTTTCTGTGATATTTCGTTTTTTTAAATCTAAAAACAATACTTATTAATAAATTAATTTTATAGATTGATGAATGTAAATATGATAATATGAGATTATATCTAAATTAATTGTTGACTTTGTTTAAATGGACAATATAATAAAATTAGTAATTACGCTATGAAAAACAATTTAAGCTAAAATAGGTACCTATTACCAATTTGGAAAAAAGAAAATCTTTTCTAATAAATGACATAACAAATTACAATGTTTCAAGTTTTCTTTTTTTTAAAAAGAATAATAATAACTGTTTATAAATATTTTTGTTAAATAATATTTTACAAAAAGGCTATATCATTTTCTAGAAAATATTTTTCTTTTCAAAATTAGTTAATTTATATTTAAAGACCGGATTTTGTATAAAATGCATATTGCTATTTTCTACATAAAATATATGTAGTCACTGAGTTTTTATAAATCATTATTTGAACGATAAAATAACAATACGAGTACAATATTGCATATTTTTGGATATTTTGAGCATTAGTGTACATTCTTAATTTAAATGAATTTTCTGCATATTATGTATATAAAATGTTATTTAATTGAAATAATAAAATTAATGCTAATAATTGAAAAATATGTATAATATGATATAAGAATTATATTTAATTTAATTTCTTAATTATATAGACATTTTTTTATTTAGTATATTATACTTAGGAGTTAGGATTTTATAGTTTTTTAGTTGTAAAGTTTACATATTATTGTAACTTGATTGATTGTACTATTTTATAGTTAATTTAAATCTATTTTTCTTTATAATTCAATTTTATACAGCATACATCGTATTTTTTCTTGTATATTTTTACCTTTAGAAATGCATGAAAATTTGGTCTTTAGTAATAGTTCTTACTTAATTGTTTTGCATGGTGTAATTTTGCTATATTGTTCATTAGTTAGACAGAGATAACAGATGTGGTATTACGTCGTCTTAATCACCGATTAATCAGCAACTACTGTGAATTAAGATTGTATCTATTTTTAGGTCATATTTCTAAAAATTTAGAAAAAATGTAATTTCTATTCGTAGGTAATGCACCATTTTTAAAGTTCAAAAATAATCAAACTTCAAAGAAAACATTCTAAATACCTATAAACAATAGTGGCATGATTGTAATCTAATTAGGTACCAATTTCAAAAATAACAATTAATGAACCTAGTTTCACTAAAAAAATAATTTACTCAACGCTAGTTATACTTAAATATTTTGTAATATTGTAAAAACAAAAACATCATCATACCTTTCCCAAGGTGAGTGTTTATGCTCATATATCTAGCCGTACCAGTTAGACTCTGTTTATCACTAAAAGGTATGTGTTTTTTCGTGGTTGGATCAATATATTCTTTGGCCAGTCCAAAATCTAATCATACATGTTTACTCATAATGTTTGAAGGTTGTCCAATACAACAATCGAAAAAAAATAATTATCTTACCTAAAATTACAATTTGATTATCTTTTTTTAACGAATGTCTTCCGACAACGAAATTTTCGGGCTTAATATCTCTGTATACGATTCCTTTTTCATGTAAGAATTCCATGCAATTTAGCTTAAAAAAAACGATTATAATTCGATGTAAATAATAATATGTAAAATTTTTAAATTATACTATTAATAATAATAATAATGTTATGTTTGTTATTTTGATAATAAAATTGTTTTACATACTGTGTGTAGAACGATCATATAAATAGTTTTCAACGAAAATTTCCTGTCACATATATTGAATAAATCTTCTAAACATGGGCCCATTAATTCCATCACTAAAGCGTTATGTTGTTTACCAGCCGGCCCAAAATAGTAAACTTTTGGGATGCATGCGACATTTTGCTTTTTATCTATACGTAGTAGTGAGTATTACTAATAGAATTTATATGATTAATAAAAATACGACGTCAATATATAATAGTAAATATTTGGTGTCAATATTAAGTTTCTGACTTTTTAATTTTCCAATTTATAATAAGTTTCGGTATTTTTTTTTGTTATAAATACTATATACCAATATCAGTATATATCCTATATATCTTCTATATAGTCGGTTTGTATTGGTTATTTTCTAATTTACAACAACTTTCATGATATATCCCTTAACAGGGTACTTAAATTTTCTTTAAGATTTTGATATCCAATTAGAAAATCAATAATTAATTTCTATTATACCAAATAGAATGAAGTTCCTATTAAAAAGCTATATACCAGAAAACTAACTTTTTACTGAAAAAGTGTATATGTACAAAAAAAAAAAAAAAATAATAATAATAATAAAACACATTATTGTTAAATTTATATATTCATAGCTATGCTCAAAATCCATAAAAATAATTAACTATGACAATTATATTTGTTATTTTATTATGTCCTTAAAATTTACAAAATATTTCCATTGTAAAATGTATTTGTTCTTTGTGCTAAAGAAATTACTGGGAAAACCGAAAAATGACATCTTCAAAGTATTAATTAAAT
Organism: Pemphigus obesinymphae; assembly: GCA_025469235.1. Lineage (NCBI taxonomy): Eukaryota > Metazoa > Arthropoda > Insecta > Hemiptera > Aphididae > Pemphigus > Pemphigus obesinymphae. The sequence continues at coordinate 3,446 of JAIPRL010012989.1, forward strand.
CTAATTTTCTAGAAAAACAAAACAGTTCTTTACTTCAAAACTCTTACTCGAATTCTGCTGATCAAAATATTGCTCTCAAAAATTAAAACAAAATTATAAGACTAACTTTCTCACTCCGTTCAAAATCTAAAATATGTTACATTATGTATTTATTAATAGTAGTAGATATAGCTTGTAGCCAAACTAAATAAAACAAATTATTTAGTATTTGTCGTAGTAAACAATTAACAGTGTTGTAGAATATTCGAATAAATTTATGTAAATAAAATAATTTAAAAAATACTTATAAATTCTGAATGTAGCGAAGAAGCTATTGATTTTACAATGATGTTAATTAATATTATTATTATTATTATTATTTTTGAGCAAATTTTTGACCAAAAGGATTCGAGGAGTTTTTACCTTGGTATGTATCGATAAGAAATGGATTCTAAAAAGTACTTTATACATAGAATTTTTAGATTTTTCCATTAGTTTCCTTAGCGTAGAAGAAAATAACCTTCTATACATATATACTTAAAAGTATATACATACTATACATACTTTATACGTATACTATACATAAATATATTTAACTAAGGAAAACTATATTTTATACGGTGTATGACTTACGCTATACATTCTTATACATTTTAGATTTAAGCAATTGAAATTTGCCGATATTTTATGGTTCATATTTTATTTTATTAGTTGGCTATAAGAGTCCAATTTCTGAGTTATTTTAATTTAATAAATTGTACCAATTGTACCTATATCTAGCTGAAATGAATTGTTTATCTACTATTTAAATCCTCAACCCACCCAAAAAAATTTATTATACTAAAGCTTTACTCTGAATAAAAAAAATTATTTCTCATAATTTTCTAATTCAATACATCGACCAAAATATTCTATTCAATAAACGGAGTGCTTCTCCCTCTTCTAATAAATTTTCTAGTCCTACAGTGAGCCTAATATCTAATGTTGTTATCCGTATTGATAAATTATTGTCAGACAGTGTGTCCTAATGATAAAAAGTAAAATTAGAATTAATTTTAACTCAAATACGTATTATGACTGGCTATAATTGTGTATTCAGATTTTACCACCGATATATAAAATTTACGTAAAATCGCTGACGTTGGTAAAAAATTATTTTGAACCATTTTTTGTGCATTGTATTTTGGATTTTGTCACTAGGACCTCATTACTTTAAAATGTAATAATTATGTATGAAGTTATATTCTTATAAAATAAAAAAAAAAAAAAGCTCTTTACTTTTCTCAGTACAGTGGAAACCATATTATAATCCTCCTCAAACATTATATTTTTATCTTGGTGGTAAATAAAATAACCACTTAATTCCTAAATATAACAATAAAAATATATTTTTAGCATTTAAATACATTGGAGATAAAGTTTAAATATATTTTGATTCAAGGGCTTGCCTTAGGAACAAAATTTAGGACAGGCCCGCTTAAAGCATAATTTCATATATATTTTTTTTATTAGGAATTTTTAATATATTTTTTATTTATTTAATAATAATAATTAATATGGCCAGAAAACATTTTTAAAAATTTTTGAAATAATAATAATAATACATATAAATATTACATGTTATTTTATAATAATACTTTACAATAATTAACAATTGATGATAATTATGATTTGGCCTAATTCATTACTGAGGTATAACCCCGTATTGGTGAAATTGGAGAAATTAATCAGTTATTTATAAGGTGTTGAAAAAGTATACATTATAATTTATAACTGACTTATATTTTAAATATATGAAGAACTAAAGTTATATAGTATATTTAAAATATAAGGCGTTTGGATAAAATAATTGCTTTATATTAAAAACTTCTTTACAGATACTCGGAAGGAAATAATTGGGTTTATTTAAGATGATTTTTATAATATTTTTTTGTGGTGTTAGTCCTTTGTTGTTAGCAACATAGCAACTATCTCTAATCCACCCCAGGCCATGATACATTGATACCCTATTGCAAAATTGATGGGGTCATTGCAAATAAACCATTCGTAAAGTAGGTTCGTCAAATATTTTTCTAGCATTTATATAAAATTAATTAAATTTTCGCATTTTTATAATTCAATTTTGCACTCGAGTGTCCCATTTCATATATTGGTCAGTTATGATTTCCAGATATTTGATATTTTGATTAACTTAAGTTTTTAATTAACTCGCATGAATTATGTTTTTACTTACAGTTTGGCTTGTGGATTTTAATCAATATATCATCTACATATGAATATATTTTACCTAGTGTATTTAAATTTCCTAATGTAGCTACATATATTATATATAATATAAGAGATAACGCTGTACCTTGAGGAACTCCATTAAGGAGTATTAGTTCATCACTTAATGTATTTAAAATGTTTACTTGTTGTTTCCTGTTTTTTTTAGATATGAAGTGTATATAGTTTGTTGACAATGCTTATTTGCTTAAGGATTTAGTAGATGGTCATAGGATTCATGAATATTCTTCGGGTTTTTTTTGGTCTAAGTTTGTATCTTCTGTGTCTATGTTTTCTCTGAAGCCATATTGTGACTTTAGAAAAATTGAGTTATTTTCAAGGTCTCTCTCACACCATCCATTTTTCTGACGACCGTTGAAATCAATGGTCAAATGAATAAAACGGACAATATTGAAATTCATTATTTTAAATCATCAATTACACACAATCTGTTTTGTAAACGGATATAAAAATAAACGGTACCGTTGGACTCAACGGATATTCTGAACATTTTTCCGTTAACGGAACGTTTTATTTATTGATCCGATGTATAGTCGCTTAATAATATACATTGTTGGTTTCAAACCTTTTGTTTTATTAACGTATTAATAATCCGTTTTGTACAATAAAATCATATACGGCGATCATTATCAATTTTATATGAAGCTTCAGATATTCTAAAATTTTGTCAAAAGTTCTTAATGACATACAAATTTAATTATGAAAGTGTAATTGTATGTTATCTTGTCGAAGTACAGATATTTTATAAGCACCAAATTTTTCACGGTTTAATAAAATTGGACGAATCCGATAAGACCGTTTTTAAATGTCCTCAAAATATTTTTATGTCTACGATATAGTAAGTAAAAGTATTAATATTCTTCTTTTAAGATTTTTTATATTGATAGAAATTAAAAAATTTTATGCAAAACAGTAAAATAAACCAATCATTTCAGAATATCGACCAACACTGTTTAACATTACCCACGGTCTAAAGTATAGTATTGTTCTTTCTTCTTAGTTGCGGTTTTCGTATGGGTTGTTTTAACGGACGTCAGAAAAATGGCCGTATAAATAGACCATAGGTTTTTTTTATTGGATTCGTTAATTTCAGCAGACGTAAAAAAACGGATAGTGTGTACGTACAAGGTGTTAGAGTATTTTTTTATTGTGTTTTTGAATATTTCTGATAAAATGTTGAGTAGACTGATTGGTCTATAGTTTGAGATTTCGGATTTATCTCCCCTCTAATGAACGCGCGATATTATATATATTTTAAAAGATTCCGGTATATTGCCATCATATAAAATCGAGTTATAAAATATTTGAATTAAGATGTCTGAAATTGATTTTTTAATTTGCTTAAGGATATTTATCGATATTCCGTCCATTCCCGTTGCTGAGTGGCAATAATATATAGAATTTATTTTTTAGTAATATTTCTAAAATATAATGACCAGTTAGGGTTGTAAAAAAAAACTATTTCAAAACCACGAGAAACGAATTTCTATTGTATAATAAATTAGACTTTATTTGACAAGAAATGTGTACGATGTATATTATTTTTATAAAATAACACCAATTTGATTTTGCATATTTAACATGTTTTAACTTTTTTTTTTTTTTGTAAATTTTTATATATTTAATTAAAATTCATGTTTGAAATAATATTATAGTATTTTTAAAAGCATATTTTGAGGGTTTTTTTTATGTATATAGGTCTGTTTCCTAATTATAACTGATAAATGTTGCTCTGACTCCAATTTGCTCATATTATTCACAATAAAATAATTTTTTGTTATTAAAGAGTAAGTAATATTTTAAATAATTTATATTTAATTATTCTGTGGCAGGCCAAAATAATATATAATTATGCAGTCTGTAGGTACCTACTTATTTCTGGTATTTGATGTAAATGTACAAAATATACCTAATATGTTTGCAGTCATATAGTCATATTATTTTATTATAATAATATGACTATAAAGCTATATTCTACAAATAATTACGGACAAATTGATGATGACTCAATTTTTAACGCTGTAAACTTTTTTGAAAATTGATGGTAATTTATATTTACTGGTCTCATATTTCTGGTATCGACAGTGATAGTGTAATTATAGTGATAGATATTTATTTTAATGAGGGGTTTTAGAAAGATTTATCAATAGTGATAATAATTTCAAAAATAACGACAGGATTAATCGTTATAATTCTCAATGAATTTTAATTATTACCAAAGCATATAGAAGTGAATAATTCTAGTTTTATGTTATTTCCTAAGCATTTTTTCCTGGGTAATATTCGCTTATTTCGAACCACTTCAATTACTGCAAAATTTGTGTAGTTCTTTACGAAAAAAAAAAAAAAAAAAAATCAATAATTTCATCTCCAAATAGACAAATAATATATTATCATATCAAAACTTGGAATTACTCAGTTAATATTTTAATGATTTTATAAAAAAAAAAAAATGTTTTAATTATGTATTCAGAATATAACTATATATATATATATATTTAACAAAACAAAAATACAATTAGTGTGATCAGCTAGACATAGCCTATGCTATGCAAGTAGTGGCAGATCCAGATCTAGATCTTAGGGGCAGATGAAAGACTTGTATATTTTTATTATACGTATGTTTAAATATGTTTTATTAATTATATAATAAATTCAATAGAATATGGTAAAATTCAATAAAAAAAAAGGTTGAAATGTCTCTTCGACCCCCACCCTGCTCCCAAAGATCCATCTCTGGTTGGCCAAAGAAAAAAATCTTGATGGACACGGTAAATTGAACAAATATGATATATTTATACATATAGAGTAATTATTTTAACTTCATTCTGTCTGTGACTTTTAGATTTTATAATAAGTATTAATGTGTTTGAATCATCTGCTCGTATGCCCATCATATCCATCCGTAATTACAAATTATAGTCACTAAAGTTGCGTGATTGATATCCCTTAATAGATTCTAGTGGTGTGTTCACTGAATGATATGAGGGATAGATATTTTTTGGAATTATATATTTTTTTTCTTTATATAGTATATAATATATACTATCTAAGAAAAACATATTTTAATAAATATTAATAACAATATCGAAATTTCTCAGTATCTTATTTTGATAATCGATATTATAGTTGGCAAATTTACAAAACATAACACTTTATTAAGGGATAATATAAAATATTACCAAATTACCCATTTTGCGGAAATAATACTGACATCTTTAATTTTTTATTAACACGATTTTATTGAGCAAAACTAGATATTTATAAGATGAATCATAAACAAGATAATAATATGATCGATGCAATGTGTTGTACGCATTCTAAAACTCTAATGAATCCATAAGGTACCTAATACATATTTAATTTGAATAACAAATTTAATTACATTACCTTATTTAAAATTATATCCCATTTCTCCTTAAATTGATTGAATAAAGAAATTTTTAGAGCTGATATATGTGTGATTTTGCATTTTTAAAACCTTTTGCTAAAATATTATCAAAATTTTAAAAATGTAGTATGCACAGTTAAAAAATAAAACCTTTCATCAAAATTTATTTTAAGTGAAACATAATATTAATATATATTGTATACATTTTTAATTTGTATTAGGATAAATACCTATAAAAATGTAGGTTTATGTAAATATTTTATTATATTTCTTCATAATGAACATTTTAAATATGCCATTAATCGATTAACATCATTAGGTACATTTATTTGCATTAGGCAATGTTAGTTCAAGTAGACTAATCAAAGCAAATGTTGAAGTATATTTTAAATATATAGTAAATATATATTATATTTATTAGAGGATATCTGCGCCTTTTTTTTTTTACGGAATTTTAATTGTATATGGACATTTTAAGGAAATAGATAGCTATTAAAAAATGTGTAAATACGTTTTAAAAATAATTTATATTAATGGTCTCGTCTCAATTTATTATTTTACTAATTCATTATATTGAAATTATTACTTTTGCATTTCACTTTTTCTTATTTTTATTAACTCGAAAACATTATACAGAAATTAATTATGAAGAAAAGTATTAGTCAGCGTCCTAAGTAGGTAAAGCCGTATTTTTGATTATGTAGATATGCATTTAACATTATATTTTCAGCTTTAAATATAAATATGTATCTTTGTACTTTTGTAAATTAATTTGAATAAGAATAAAAAACTGACAGGACAATTAATTATTTGTTAGCATTTAATATTTAGTAATTATACAAATTTTGCAGTTATATTTTTCTAACTGCTAAAATAAAATACGCATATTTCATAGATCATTTATTAAAAAAATATATATTATATATAAAGTTTAATAAACTTACCTGTGGCTCCTAGCATTTTGTACAACTGATATTCGTGTGGGAGTTGCGGTGGTTTTACAGTGTTGGATTCCTGATTACAGAAAATAATTGTATACTATATTTACATTGTAATTAGGGGCGAGAAATAATTACATTTAATAATCTATTATTGGTTTATTCTAGATTACTCGTATTATCAAAAATAATTATTTCAACTATTACAATTGTCATTTATCCTTAATTAATATGTACTAAAATTTTTTTTGAAATTATGAGTATGTTTTTTTAAAAAAAAGGAAAATCACTAAAGATGACAAAACATAATATAATTTCATGAAATATATTTAATGTTCATAGATTAATAAGTAATTAGTAAACTAATAATAATGAAAAGAAGCAACCACTTCTGAACTCTAATTCAGCAAAGTGACATTATTGAGCGTAGTTACTTCAAAAAACTGAATATAAAATAATATAAAAAAAAAAAATGTATGCATTACTGAATCATTGTTTCATTATAGTATGAAACTGATAGATAACAATAATTATAATATAATAAATAGATAAATAAATCAAATGAAAAATAATTTACATTAAAATGAATTTTAGAACAAGATATTTAAAATGTATTATTTTCTATAAACAATAATATTAGACAGTTTTCTAATACAGGTAATTAATAAATCGCTATTGAATTTTTCTACTCATAAAATAGGTATACTATATTTTGTGAAATCTTAAAATTTTAGTTATAATTACAGTGTAATCTCTGTAGTCCGATCATATAGATATGATAGTCAGACTCATCCAGTAATTTGGTCTTTTTAAGAGGTTTAAAATTTATTATTGAATTTTTATATTGAACTTGATATTAACTGATGTTTCATCTACAACTTGGTGTAATGATTTTCTCATCAAAGCCAAATTTGACCGTACGGTCATAGGTCCAACAGATAACCTAAGTTAAATGCACCTGCAGATTCAGAATGACAATGATGTACCGATTTCTGAACTCAGAATTGCTCAATGTTAATGGAAATGTGATACCTTCTAACATGTTAACCAAGGAGATAAATACGTGTTAATGAAAAAAAAAAAGCCGGTCAGTAGGTTGTGGAAGCACTTCGCTCGTCGGGTGTCAGTATTGGTGGATGCACTTCGCTACTGGACAGGGTACTTTTGGTGGATGTATTGAATTTGAAAGCAATGATAAA